>ML277900.1:0-39558 GCA_005239495.1 Nicotiana undulata
TTGGGTTTATGCATAATCCGGGATGGACCTTCCCTGGGCCTGAAGGCCAATTCTAGTACTGAGCGGACTTCCTTGTGAGAGTAGGGATACTGTGTACATCTTATTTCCGATTCTTTATGATCACATGCTGGTACGTAGAGTTTACAGACATCATATGGTGCATCTTTCTTATTTTTCTGCCATAATACTGTCATGTTCAAGATATATACTGTTGTTCATAAACATCGGAGGTTTAGTCAGTCACTACCTCTCAACCCATAGTTTGGTTTCGTTACTACTGAGTTGGTGTACTCACGTTAACCCTTGCACCTTGTGTGCAGATCCAGGTACACCGGGACTTGGCTCTGGTCATTGAGTAGGGGCAGTTTCCATCAGAGTTGTCGAGGTAGCAGCTGGCGTCCGTGATCTCGTCATCTCTTTCCTATTCTACCTGTCGTTATTTATTTTTTGGACTATGTTGGTCATTTCTCTTTTAGTTACATTATGTATTAGTAGCTCATGACTGTGTGACACTGGATCCGGGATTGTAAGATTTGGGTTTCGGTTTCACAAATTGTTTTCAAATTCAAATTGATTATTATTACTATTGACTTTAGACTTGTTAAAAATGGTATTTTCTCTGATAATCGGGTCCAGATTAGCTATAAATAGGTGGCTGGTCTGGTTCCACGACAGACGCCATCACGACTCCGAAATTGGGTCGTGACAAGTTGGTATCAGAGCTCTATGTTGAATAGGTCTCACCAGTCATGAGCAGGTTTAGTAGTCTTGCGGATCGGTACGGAGACGTCTATACTTATCTTCGAGAGGCTACAGAACCCTTAGGAAATTCCACATCTCTTTTGAATTCTGTCGTGCGACTCTGTTGAATTCTAGAACTAAACTTCTGTTGTTTTCATACTCTCACAGATGGTGGGGACTCGTGCTACCGATACCGGGGCAGCACCTGTGGACCCACCCATTGCTCAGGAGCAGGTCCCTGCAACTGAGATTCCAGCGGGGCAGGCTCAGGCACTAGCAGTGCCCATTGTGATTCCGGGTCTTCAGGAGACCCTAGCTCATATTTTGACGGTGTGCACCAGTTTGGCACAGGCCGTCGCTATGTCCACTACTGCTACTACTTCTCAGACCGGGGGAGGCATTCAGACTCCAGCTGCCCGGACACCTGAGCAGGTCACCCAGGGACTTCAGACACCTGGGGCAGTTCCAGTGCAGGCGATTGCTCCGGTACAGGATTATGTGGTCCCAGCTTTAGCGGATGATGAGCAGCGTAGGTTGGAGAGGTTCAGCAGACTCCAGCCTCCGACTTTCAGTGGCATAGAGGGCGAGGATGCCCAGGCCTTCTTGGACAAGTGTCAGAGGATACTACGCACATCAGGGATATTAGAGGCCAGTGGGGTCCCATTTACTACCTTCCAGTTTTTAGGAGATGCACTTGCTTGGTGGGAGGCCTATGAGAGGCGTAGACCCGCTGATGCAGCGCCCCTTACATGACACTAGTTCTCCATTCTCTTTTTGGAGAAGTATATACCATCGTCCCGCAGAGAGGAGTTGCGCAGAGAGTTCGAGCAGTTGCGTCAGGGAGACATGACTGTGACGCAGTATGAGATGAGGTTCTCTGAGTTAGCCCGTCATGCCATCTGGCTAGTCCCCACAGAGAGAGAGAGGGTCCGGAGGTTTGTTGATGGTCTCACTTACCAGCTACTGATTTTTCTGACCAGGGAGAGGGTATCTGGCACTTCTTTTGAGGAGGTAGTTGACATAGCCAATGAGATTGAGTCAGTGCGCCGCCAGGAGCGTGTTGAGAGGGAGGCCAAGAGGCCTCGAGGATCTGGTACTTATGGTGGTGTTTACTCAGGAGGTCAATCGCAACATAGCAGAGGCCGTCCATTCAGGCCTCCTCGGCCAGCTCGTCCAGTTTACAATGGTGTTTCATCAGGACACAGTCCCCGTAGCTCCCATCCTGGTCGTTCATCATTCAGTGCACTTCCAGCCCTGAACTCATCCCATCCACCATTAGTTCAGAGTTCTTCAGCACATGGCTCTTCTAGCAGCTACTTTGGTTCTAGGGGTTCCCTTCACTCCCCAGCGTCATTTGCTGAGAGGGGTTGCTTCGAGTGTGGGGATCCGGGTCACATCAAGAGGTATTGTCCCCGCCTTTCTGGTAGTTCATTTCAGCACAGGAGACAGCCTCCAGCTTCAGCCCCAGTTTCTACACCACCCGCTCAGGCAGCCAGGGGTGGGGGCCAGTCAGTCATAGGTTGTCCTAGAGGGGGAGGTCAATCAAGTGGGGGACATGCCCATTTCTATGCACTTTCGGCCAAACCAGATGCCGTAGCTTCAGATGCAGTGATTACATGTATTATCTCAGTCTGTCACCGGGATACTTCGGTATTATTTGATCCTGGTTCCATGTATTCATATGTTTCATCATACTTTGCACATTTCTTGGATACGCCCCGTGAGTCTTTGATTTCATTTGTTCATGTGTCGACTCCTGTGAGGGATGCTGTTGTGGTGGACCGGGTGTACCGGTCTTGTGTTATATCTATTGGGGGTCTGGAGACCCGGGCAGATCTATTATTGCTTAATATGGTTGACTTCAATGTGATTTTGGGCATGTATTGACTATCTCCATGACATGCTGTTCTTGACTGGCACGCCAAGATTGTGACCTTAGCTATGCCCGAATTGCCGAGGATTGAGTGGAGAGGTTTGGTGGAGTATGCGCCTAGTAGGGTGATTTCCTTTCTGAAGGCTCAGCGTATGATTGGGAAGGGGTGTGAGTCTTATCTGGCCTTTGTGAGGGATGTTAGTGGCGAGACTCCTTCCATTGATTCTGTTCCGGTGGTCCGTGAGTTCCCCGACGTTTTTCCAGCAGACCTGTCAGGCATGCCACCTGACTGGGACATTGATTTTGGTTTTGACTTGTTACCAGACACCCAGCTTATCTCTATCCCACCTTACCGCATGGCCCAGCAAAGTTGAAAGAATTGAAAGAGCAGCTTCAGGAACTCCTAGATAAGGGGTTCATTCGACCGAGTGTGTCACTTTGGGGTGCACCGATGTTATTCGTGAAGAAAAAGAATAGGTCTATGCGCATGTGTATTGACTATAGGTAGCTGAACAAGGTTACGATGAAGAACCGGTACCCTTTGCCTCATATTGATAACTTGTTTGCCTCGTATTCTAGAAAACAAAGTACATTTTTGCATACATAACTTCTAGAATATTGAGATATTGTAGAGAGGTAATAAAAGAAATTAAACATAATTTAATACATCTAACAAAGAACCTCTTGATAAGATATAGGTAAAAACATAACACCTTTTAAATTTTTATCTGTTTTAACTCCTGATATGAAGAATTCATATGAACCTACCCAATAATCCTTTATTTAAGGATAGTAATTTTAATAGATAATACATCAAAAGAACAAATTGAGACTCCTGATTCACATGGCTAGAGTAAATATTGCTTAAGATTTCAACTTTGACTTTCCGGTTAGCATATTTGATTTATTTAGTAATTATTAAATAAAATACATTATTTGTCTTTCTCCTTTTAATTTATCCTACATATTTAATTAGCAACAATCAAACTTTTCAGACTATTTAAAGAAACTACATATCAAAAGTTCTTTGTATTCACTAACATTTTGAAGCTTTCTTTTTTACTACTTCTTTTAGCTAAAGTTTCTTAATAGTTTTTTTTCAGATCTACAATATTACGAGAGAAATTATCATTCTCATGAGACAATCAAGTCATTATCCAAAAGAACATGACTATAAAGTCAACGAAAATAAATTCTCTAGAAAATAATAATAATTTACAAAGCACCTGATGCAGAAAATTATTTTAAAAAATCTCTAACAGACATGTTCCATTTATCAGAATAAATAAAACAAAAGAGATTAGAAGGGACCTTAAGTTCAGAGGCGCAACTTTTGGCACTTTCAATTTTAGACAAATAGCATGCCCATCGATTCCTCGAGGGACGATGCAGAAGAAGAAACGCAACAACTATGCAACAACAGAGCCTCAAACTCTTTTGATGTTCTACATTAATTTATTAAAAGAATAATAAATCTTTCTCAAGTAGTAGTCAAAAGAGAAACAAGATGAAGTTAATGATAAGTACTAGAGTAATAGATCCAGCAGTAAATCGAGATGAATTTTTAGTAGGGTTTGAGTTGATTTTCATATGTCATTCCTCTAGGATATTGATGAATAAAAGATAAAAAATAGTTAATTAATATTAAGTAGGGAAATGAAAAATAATTTGGCGGGATTGTGAAAAAAGGTCCCGATCTTGGAAATAGAGTCATACTAAAAGATTAAAAAGCGTAAGTTTTTGCGGCAAGTTTTTAAATTGCTGGTAAAAAGTATTTATTCTCGGCAAATATTCAATTGCCACTAATATTGGCCTATACTGAATAAATTAGCGGTAATTAAGATATTGCCACTAAATAATTACCACTAAAAGCCTTTTTTGTTGTAGTGTTCTTGAATATTCCTCTCATTCTTTGGTATTCGTCACATCGCTTAACCAATTCACTAGCATCCTTGTACAAAGTAGGCCAAAGAAACCACAACTCAAGACCTTTGAAGCGGTCCTTGCCCCTCCATGATGCCCACCATAAGGTGAGGAGTGGCAAGACTCGAGAATTGACACTTGCTCTTCTTCGGGGACGCAACGCCTAATGACACCATCATTGCATATTTTGAACAAATACGGCCCATCCCAATAATAATCCAAGATGTCCCGTCTAAGCTTCTTCCTTTGGTTAGAAAAGAGCTCAAACGGGACAACACCGGTGACATGGTAGTTGGCGATGTCCGCGAACCATGGCATATCATGCATAGAGACGGAGAGAAGCTGCTCATCCGGAAATCTATCATTGATCTCAAGACCATCACTTGGCCTCCCTTGCTCTTCCAAATGGGATAGATGGTCGGCAACTTGGTTCTCACTCCCCTTCCTATCAACAATTTCTAGATCAAACTCTTGAAGCAATAAGACCCACCTTATCAATTGTAACGACCCGACCGGCCGTTTCAGGAATTTAAGCTCCGTTTGGTGGTATAACCATAAACATCTCCACATTGTGTATATCGACCTGCGTGCGTGGTTAGATTCAGTTACCGGATAATCCAGAGTCGAATTGGGAGAAAAATTTCAGTTTTGGAAGCTTAAGTGATGAAAGTTGACCGGAGGTTTGACTTTTATGTAAACGGCCTCAGAATGAGTTTTGGTTAATGTCAATAGCTTCGTATGATAATTTTAGACTTAGGAGTGCGTCTGCCGTCTGGAATTGGTTATGGAGGTTTGTAGGGTGATGTGAGGTAATTTGGCGAAAGTTAGGATTTCGGCGATTTCGGCCGATAGGTGAAATTTTGACATCGGGCTCGGAATAGAACTCCGGGAGTGGATGTAGGTCCGTAGTGTTATTTTTGACGTGTCTGCAAAATTTGGCGTCATTCCGGGTTGAATTGATAGGTTTCGACACGAGTTTTGATATTTGAAAATTTGAAAATTCATAAACCCGATTTTTGGTTTGATTCGTTGTTTTAGTGTGGCTTTATGTGTTTTGAAACCTTGAGCGAGTCCGTGTTAGGTTATATGACTTGTGTGTGTGGTTGGACGGGGTCCCGGGGGCCTCGGATGTGTTTCGGATGGGTTTCGGGTCAATTTTCCCTATTTTTGAATTGCTGATGTCTGTCAGCTGTTTCCTTTTTCGCGTTCGCGTCCGCCCCTCCGCGATCGCGATGAGTAATTTTGGAGGGGGGTAAATTCTTCTTCGCGTTCGCGGACGTTATGTCGCGTTCGCGATTCACAAGTGGGCAGACTTATTTACCCTTCTTCGCGAACACATCCCTTCTCCGCGTTCACGATGAATAATATGCCTGGACAGATTATAAGTCTTCAAAAATCGAGGGTTAAGCCATTTTTATCACATTTTGAGTTCTAGAGCTCGGTTTTGGGCGATTCTTTGAGAGGTTTTCACACAAATAGAATGGATAAGTGTTCTTCCACTAGAATTGATTATATTTCATGAATTAGTTCTTGTTTTTATCATTTAATTTGTGTTTTGGGATGGGGAAATTGTGGGTTTTGAAAGAAAACTTCTAAAATGAAAATTCATGATCTGAATGACCCAATGATATCGGAATTGGATAAATTTAGTATGGGTGAACTCATATTGGAATGGGTAATCGGATTTTGTAAAATTTGTCGAGTCCCGAGGTGCGGGCACGGGGGTCGACTTTTTGGGCCGATTTTTATAATTTTGTAAAGATTGAAACTTTATTATTCGGAAAAGTTCCTTATACGTTTTATGTGTGTTTTGAAGTTGTTTTAGTTGATTTTGAGCCGTCCGGAGGTCTTTTCGCCCGAGAAGTCCATTTTTGAGTACCGGGTTGTCGTCTTTGAGGTAAGTATCTTGTCTAACCTTGTTTGAGGGAACTACCCCTTAGGATTGAGTCTTCCTTGTTGATTGTAGTCCGAGTATGCGAGGTGAAAAGTGTGTACTCGGACTTATTTGCAATTAGATTGGCCTTTTAGGATTCGTAGGTTCTTATATTACCTGTGTATGATTTGTAATTGTTACATTTGAATCCTTGGTTGTTAATTTCATTCCTTCCTGTTTAAATTAGAATTATTTGTTTTGGATTCCTTCGTTGTCTATTTGACCTTAATTGACTTAACTGAATATTCTACTTTTCTTATCATCATGCTATATTTTCTTCCTAACTTGCCTAATTGACTATAATTGGTGTCATCAAGCCTTATAGTTGACTAGCCGTAGTTGGAACATCTACTCGTTGGAGTCAAGCATGTCCGTGAGTCTTACATTGTGATTTATATGACTATTCCCTTAAGTGCTACTTAGGTCTAATTGTTAGACATTTATGTTATTGGTATTTCCTTGATGTTGCCTATTACTGGTGTGAGCACGTGATTTTTGCCTATCGTATAATCCTACAAAAATCTCAGTAAATTAATTAGTTTTATGGGTTTTATTGAATTTTTTATGCTATTTGTGAATTCATTTTACATTATGTAGTCAGAATTTATCATTTAAATCCGTAAATAATTTAAAATGGCGTGTTTGAGCACATAACCTTAGTTATCATTTAAATAAATATAATTGTTTGGTATAAAGTATGTTAATGTTAATTTAATTATTCCTTTTTAAACAAAATTGTGAAATTTGTCCTTTAAATGATTAGGAGTACTAATTTAATAGTTTTACCCTTAATTAATTTATCAATTAATCTGTATTTAGACAAAATTAAGTTAAAATTAATTACTACATTTTTTTAGTTTAAACTTAGTTGAAATTATTTAATTAATGGGGAAATCAAGCCTAAAATCAGTTGGGCCAAACTACTTGAGCCCAAGTCCCTATCTCTACAATACCCCACACGCCCCAGCCCTAATCCCAAACCCGGTCGGCCCCCCACCCGTCCAAACGACCCTGTTTCAAGCCAGTTCAATCTCAGCTGTTGATTTAATGGGATCCAACGACTGGGAACTAGGGATTAATTGATTATATAAGTGTTCCTAAAACCCTTCCCCCCAGTCTATGAAAGTCTAATACCCCCTCCCCCCCTTTCCCCACTCGTCTCTATCCTCCCTCTCACCGACCAGTCTTCCACCATAACCCCGCCGTCTCTCCGCCGTCCTCCGCCGGCCGAAAATCGCCTCCTGCGGCGTAGCTTCTCCAATCAACCCCAATTTTCAACCAGATGATCCCCACGACCTCCTCAACCCCGTCCCACTGTCCATCTCCTCAAAACCCCAACTAATCCCTTTTAATTTCAAATCTAGGAAAACAGAACCCTAGTTGTTCTTCTACAAGACGGGTTAGAGACACTCAATAGCTATCGTTGAGGGCTATTGATTCATGTGGGTTCGAGTTATTTTCGAGCCCACCGGAATCCGGCCAAGTTCCGGCAGGTCGCCGGAGTTCGTCCAAACCCCCCAAACGGGTATCCTCTCTCCCCTTTTCTATGTGTTTCATGTGCTTTCTGATTGATAATATAAATAGGTCGTAGTATTAATCGTTGTTTTCTTCTTATTTTTTTCACTATTCCTTTTCATTTTGTTTACCTGTTCATGCTTGATTAATTCGAAACCTCCGAAATATATTTTGATAAAAAACATTGTTCTTAGCATTATACTGTTGCTCATTATTTCATGTGTTTGTTGTTCCTTAACCCGTTTAATTGATCTTGTTCCACCGCATGGTTTGGAGTTAACTAAACAATTTTTCCTAAGGTTATGAAGTTTACATGATATTGCTGCATGTTTTGTTTGTTTGTTTCTTTAGCATGTTTATTCTCAAAACCTCCATATACTTATTTTAGATAATAGTTTTAATGCTAAAATTAGCTCTAGCCTCCTAATCTACTGTGAGTTATTAATCAGTAAAGTTTCATAGAGATCTTTGGTTAGTCATTAGGGAGGTTCTGTAACTTAAGTTTAGGGTGGTCTACTGATTTCACATGATTCAATCGACTCTAGTTTATTTGCTTAAATTCTGAGTTGGCTCTATCCCATTCTCCTTTTCCAAAGTTATATGTTCACTCAATTGCTACCTTAGTCTAATTGTGTACGTTCTAGGTTTATCTAAAATAAGGACTACCTGAATTAATATGCCTAAGGTTCACATGCAAACGGCTCTAATTAACTACTGACCTTGGTTATGTCATTCACCTAAAGTTGATTAATCATGTAATAATAAATCGGATAGGAGTTGATTATACTTAATACTTAAAACAAATTAGTTGGTTTGCGACTTCACTTAAAATCAAAGTTAGTCACTCATTTAAGCTAGTTAACTATAATGGCTAGATGAACACTATTTGAAAATTTTTAAACCTATTAATTCAATTAACTACTGTTTTTAATGATTAGTCAATTCAAGTAAGCTAACTAGGCAATAAAGAATCAGTCACACTTAGCTAGTAGATCTAATCAAATAGTAAAATAATTAAGCTAACAATTTAGTTGACCTAAGTCTTAGATAACTAGTTAAGACCAATTAACTAAGTCTAAGAACAAATGACTAACTTAGTCCCACATTTAAATAATTTCAACTCCTTCAACCTAGAAACTAACTTAGGTAGCCTTTAAGCAATTAACTAAAAAAAATTGTTTAGGATAATTATTTTAGGTTTCATTAACTAAACAAATTATTTAACCTAAGTTAAGAAAACTGAGTTGACTAACCTTAATTAAGCCTAATTAAACTGATCAGTTAATTAATTTAAACCTAGGCTTAATAATTGGCTAAGTCTCTGCTTTTAGGTAATCAAATTGAATTAACTTAAGTTAAGGAATTAAGTTGATTGACCTACTTTAATTAATTAACTTAAACATAGGTAATTAGTATGAAACTAACTCTAAACATTTAATCAATTAACCTTTAGTTAGTTAATTTAAGTATAGTTAAACATAACTAGTATTTAACAATAGTAAGCTAACTAGGGTTGATTAACTAAACTAAACCCAAGTAAGTAACCCTGGTTACCTAATGGTAAATATAGGGACATCAAGGGGTATATTAGGTAATATATATTAGGAAATCAGATTTATAAGGGTAAGAGGGTCTTTTAAAGGGGAAGAATGTTCTAGAATAGGGGGCAGCTGTCCCAAAAGATAAGGTTGACAACTGCCCTATGTACTATTTTGGTACTAATTTCAACTTTTGGATAGGGAATATTCCAAAAGATACCCCCTTCCCAAATAGCCTATAAATAGACCCCCTCCCTTTAGTCTTCAAAGAACTTTTGGACTCTGAAAAAATCTCTCTTAGCTGCTAAAACATTCTGAAAACATTGAAAGATCAGAATCATTCCAAAATTCTGATTTTTTTTTCCTGAAAGTCTTCTGGGATATTTTCTGTGGAGCTGTTTTGATCTGAAGTTTCTGTCTTGCTGCTGCTGAATCTTCTTTCTTCGGTTGATTTTGCTCATACTTGACCTTTATTTGGTCAAGTCCCTTTTCTTTGCTATTTTTCTCTTAAAACAGGTATGTATTAGTTCATCTACTCTTAATGAAATTCTCTTCACTTTTTTTTACTCATTAAAACTGGTTGTTCGTGATAAGTGAAGTTGTTCCTCGTGTTTTATGTAAAATGTGATTGTATGGATGTTCATTGGCATAATGATGAATCTGTAAGTGTGACAGATACTGTTTTGATTTCTTGACTGGTGTATGTTGTTTAGTTTCAGATTATATGTATATAAATGTTGTTAATACTCATAGTTCTACATTATGAAAAGAGGTTGCACTATGGTGTAGAATCTGACCTTCTCTATAGTTAGGTTCTCTCTCTATAAGAGTGCAGAAAAAAGATGCTTTCAATTGAGTCTCTTTGGTCAATAAAGAGATTTAACAAGAAATTCTCTAGATAGGTTAGTATTAGCACTAGGGTAGATGAATTTGACCTTTCAATGGTCAAATTCACCCCCATAATAGTGCATAAACAGTAGTATAGCTGGCTGAAATTCACCCTTTTAAGGGTATAAAGCATATAGTTAAAAAAGGCTATAGAGTAAAGAATATGAACCCTTGAATGGTCTGATTCATTCTCTAAAAAGGGCCAAGAATAGTCAAAATATTCAGCTGAATACTGGCTGAAATATGGGTATGATTGCAAAAAAAAAAATGTCACGCAAGGTTGCATCTCTAGGTTTGAATCAGACCCTCTCTTATGGTCAGATTCAATCTAAGATAAAATGCATAAAACATGTTTGTCCTTTTTCTTGTGAATCTGGGATCACTTGTTGAAATTTGGTCGTTCATCTATGTGTGATCATAATAGTAAAATTATCTCTTAAGTGCTTCTATGATTAATCCTATATCCATGAAGTCATAATGGAGCCTTAGAAGGCATAAAAAGGCAGTGATCTTTTTTCTTGTGAATCTGGGATCACTTGTTGAAATTTGGTCGTTCATCTATGTGTGATCATAATAGTAAAATTATCTCTTAAGTGCTTCTATGATTAAACCTATATCCATGAAGTCATAATGGAGTCTTAGAAGGCATAAACGGGCAGTGAATCTGACCCCTTCATGGTCAAATTAACCCCATAAAATGATTGGATATTGGTCTGACAACTCAGACCTTATATATCGGATGTCACTATGGAGATAACATTTAAAAGGTCGAATCTGATCTTTATAAATAATCGGATTCGATTTTTTTTACAGTGCACATGAAATCTGTAGGGTTTAGTTGAGACTAAAGTTGAAAAATATAGATCCTAAAGCGTGAAAGTTGTTGGCTTGCACAGGAGTAACAACTAATCTATTTCCTTTTATTCCCTTCTTATTATTAAGACCTTGTATATTTAATTTAAGGACAATGTACTAGCATATTTATAGTCTTTTTGTATATACTTTCAGTTGTAATAAGAACCGGACTATATTAGAGTTAGTAAATCAGTTATGCTGCCTGGAATGCTTATCCTTACTGTTTTGGAATCTGGAATTTTAAACCCCTTTATCGTGCAAAACAATTTTCTGTTGGTTAAACGGCGTGAGGAGTATCAATTCTCTTTTTTTAAAGGGTATCAGTTAAGTTTAAATTCCAGAGCTTTCGTTAAATTGCTTCTAGGTGTATGAACCGTTTTGTCGCAAAAACTAAAAATGACTAAACCTTGTTAAATTTTTTAGGAATCTCGAAAGCTTTGAAACTATATACGTTTTTGTTAGATGTAAGATTATAAGATAGAACGACATGTGAATTTGGTAGAATGAATGTATCCTTGTAGGCAACAATTTTATTCCATGAATACAAATCAAAACAAATATAGTACATCCATGAATCAGATTTAGATGAATTGTAGTGGTATTTTCTTCTCTAGAACAATTTGCTTTGGTGTGATATTCAAGTTTATTTGTCATCATATGATTCAAAGTATTCTAGCATGTTTATTTCCTCAGAATCCCTCACATAATCGTTTAATCAAACCACATATCTCTTTATCAAAATTAGCCATGATTAGGATTGGCCCAAGGGATAATTGCTAGAATTGGGCTAAAATATGGCCATAGCCCCAAGAATCTTGTCCTTTAGGTTAGTAGGTTTAATTTTAGACAATCTTCACATAACTTCTAGATAGAATCATGCCCCTTTAGATTGAAATTTGATAAAAGAGTAGAATATTATCTCAAATTACCATAAACTACACTCGGGAGTGGCAACTCGTGCCCCCGACCCCAACTACGAACAAATAAAACGCATGTAGCAACCACGGGTGCATTTCATGCGACGTATTGCCATGTGCTAAAAAATAATGAGTGTACGCCATCGTAACTTGTCCAAGATAAATCCATAAAACGTCCTAATTGATTTTAAAATTTAAAATGCTCCTTCAAATAGAAAACATGAAGAATAACCGAACATCGCCTCCAATAGGCATTATAAAACTGTCAGGATAAAAATCTTGACTACATAACCTACACTCGGGTGCGACAACTCATGTCCCCGTTTCCAACTTCAAACTATAATAAAATCACGTGTTGCTACTACGGGTGCATTTCATATGGCGTAATTGTAACACGTCCAAAAGCATAACAAGTGCACGTTCCCGTGACTTGTTTTCAAGATTAATCCATACTATCAAAAGCGGTTATATTTCAAAGAGTTCTAAATATAGGTTAAAACATGTAAATAATCGGATAATTTAGGCCAAACAATAATAGTTAAGCGACCGTTCTAGAACCACGGAACTCGGGAATGCCTAACACCTTCTCCTGGGTTAACAGAATTCCTTATTTGGATTTCTGGTCGCAGACAACTTAAAACAAAGTCTAAATTTCCTCAAATTGGGATTTTCAAAACAAAACGGTGTCCTGGAGTATCGTCAAAAATCCGGGTGGCGACTCTAAAATAATAATAAGTCCCAAAACCGAATAATGTCACTTAAAGTGGAAAAACTCCCTTATTACCCCTTCATTAAACGAGGGTAGTGAAAAAGGAGGTGTGACAGCTCTGGCCACTCTGCTGGGGATCCAACCCAGAATCTCTGGTTCAGGGTTCAAGAATTCGAGCTTGTATAACTATTATATTTTGGCTTTCATTATCTGATTTTTACGTGTTTAAACTTGATGTGCTAATTGCCGCATTTACCGCTTTGATATTGTTTGAACTGCGTATAAAACTGTGCCGAAACCCTTCTTCTCTTTGAGTCTTCTAAATCATATGGGAAGTGTGCACTTTGTGTGACTTCTTTTCTGTTAGAGTCATCCAAATTTTAGAATGAGGTATGGACAAGTTGCAAAGCCGGTGAAGCTTCTGTATTCCCGGTACGCTGCTTCGACCTCGGCTCGAGCTATCCGCTCGGGTAAGCCTTGTATAGAACAAAACCCAGGGTATAAACCTAGTATGACATAGCCTCATTCCGGATCCCTAGTAGGAACGTTTATTTGCATCAAGTGCATTTGACTTAGGGGACTCAACACAGGGGTTGGGTCCGTCTAGGACAGGTGAACCCAAAATGAAAGACTATCCTGATGCATCCTACTTGCTATGTGTACAACATTTTGTTACGGTTTTTTTGTTGACCGACTTAAAAAAAGAGATAACAAACAAAACAAGAGAGAAATAGAATAGGAGATTTAGCCAATTTTTGAAAAAACCCTGATATTCAAAATCATCCCGAAACTCTGCCAAAATTTCTGAAAATAGTATTTCGAAACAAAGTAAGTCGGTGCATATTTTTCAAAATTATGTCGAGATCTCCCGAACTACGCATTGTTTGATTCTCACCAGATGTGAGATACGTAGGCAACCCTCATCGGGTCCAACCTCATCGGGTCCAACCTCATTTTTAAAAACCAAAATAGAAAATACGGTCGCAAAATTAGGTGATGTTGTTCTTGCCTAAATAGCCAATTGTCCCAACGGGACGTCGGGAGGCTGTTTTTGCAAAAAATAGCCACTTATAGTCTTTTCAAAAAAAAATTGGCCCAATTAGCGAGCACAACCCTAAAAACTTCCCATCCGAAGTATTGAAGGGCCGTATTCGCAAGAGAAGCCCATTGTCTTTATTACCAAACTTTTGTAAGAATAACACTTTTTTGCATTTAGTCAGAACCTTTTATGGCTTTGTTTTCTTAATCAAAACATTTAAACAAATGTGCAGGATGAATACAGTTGAAAACACTCCTTTTAGGGCTGTCGAGGAAATTCCCGTGGGACTCCATATGTGGTGGAGCGACCTGGGGGAAATTAGTAGAAAGTCTGCCGTAAAAGCTTTGGGCGGACTCACTGGCCTTCTAAAAATCAAGCCGAGGTTGGATATCGTCGAAGCTTTAGTGTCATTTTGGGACCCTGCCCATAACGTGTTCCACTTTTCAGACTTTGAGTTGACACCCACGCTAGAGGAAATAACGGGGTATGCTGGTATCGGTGACAATCTTAGAAGCCGGTATCTGGTGGCACCCAGGGCGGTAACTCCGCATAAGTTCTTGGATATGTTGAACATCAATCGGGACACTCAAGACTCACACCTAGCGGAAGGGTTCTGCATGTTCTATTTCCTGTACAAACGTTATGGAGATCCTCGGGGCTATGAAGCTGAAAATACTGGCCTGACTCACCACAAGAACCAGGCTAAATGGGAAGCCCGCAGGGAGTTAGCTTTTCTGGTAGCATTCCTGGGCACCTTAATCTGCCCCTGAGGTAACAGACTTATAGATATCGGAATGGTAGGGCTAGCGGACTTCATGATGAAGAAGAACAATGGCACTCTTATAACCATGATCTTAGCCGAGATTTACCGTGCTCTGATAGTTTGCCAGTCAGGAGGAAAGTTCTTTGAAGGGTGCAATCTGCTCCTACAGATTTGGATGATCGAGCACCTCTGCCACCGCCCGGGTTACATGAACTAAGGCTTGACTGGTTTTAATTGTATCGAAGAACACGATACTCGGGTGGAGGGTCACAAATTTCCTGAGGGCACAGAGGTCTGGCACTCACATTTGAGTTCATTGGCCTCCGACCAAATCGAGTGGACTTTCGGATGGCTCCCAGTCGGCGAGGTAATCAATATGTCCGCTGAAGTGTGCTATCTTTTGTTAATGGGTCTGCGGAGTGTCCAGCCATATGCCCCACATTAGGTCTTACGGCAATTGGGTAGACAACAAGGCATTCCACATGATGAGGACCTAAGCCAACAAGCCATTGAGTTGTGTCCGAGAGCTATATTTTCGGAAAATAGGGTTCGTCAGATTTGGAACCAGTGCAGATTATTAGAGCCTCAGACTCGGGTGACAAACTTATCTCGAGGGGAAGTAGAGCCAGCTTATATTTCTTGGTATGGTAGAAGAGGCCGAGAGCACCAAGAACCGGAGCGACCTGCGAAAAGACCTTACGTGCAGCATTTTACTGAGCAGACACAAGAACACTGGGGTTGGCTAGAAAAGAAAAACAACTACCGGGCTACAATAAGTAAACTGGAGGCCCAGATCCGAGATCTCAAATTTGAAAACACTTTACAAACCGCTGCAGCCGAAGGGGAAAGAAACAGGTTGAACAAAGAAAATGAAGCCCTCAGGGCTCAAATCCAGAAAATGAGGATAGCCATTGAAATCCCCGAAAGAAGTAGAGTCGACGAAAGACTTGTCACCAGTCTCAGGCAAAAGTTGTTTAGCTATGGTGACGATTTGGACAAAGCCGAGGAATATTTGACCCGAGCTCGAGCAAAGTTGGCAAAGAATGCCGAAGAAAGGGCAGAATTCGTGCAAAAATTGAAGAGAAAGCATGACCAAGAAGTTCTGGGTTTGAAAGAAAGAATGGCCACCTTTGAAAACGAGATGGCCAAACAAGCACAAAGGTTTAAAGCAGAAAGAGAATAGTGTTATGACATGATATCCCAGTTGGAAGAAGAATTGTGACAGTGGCAAAAGCAGACTCACAAAGATGCCCAGGCTTTAGAGGCAAGATCTCAGCAGATCGGGCGTCTACTTCAGGAGAAAGGTATCATCAGACAAAGGGTTCGGGAGATAGCTAATTACATTGTCAGCAAATGTCAGGAATGCGAAGATATGACTCGGACCACCTTCTTCTCAGCGGTTATGATCTTCATCCACAAGATAATGGACGACCTCCACCGCCTCCAACAAGATATAGCACGCAGGCCCGTGGAAAGGCCGAATGATGCCCCACGGGTGCCTGAAGCAATGGAAGCACATATGTATTTTTGATATTTCTCGAGTCTGTATTTTATTTTCCTGCTGTAGTCTTGTCCAAGTCCACTGTAGTTTTTACATTTCCAAGAAAGTTTGTCTTGAGTCTGTTGTAGTTTTTAAAGTTTCAAAAATGTGCTGAAGTTTCTTATGAAGTTGAAAGTATTTTATCCAATGAATGAAAGTTTCGAAAATGTTTATTTCTTTCTTTCGTATTTATCCCTTGAACTATGTAATGATATGATTCACGCGGCGCCGTGATACGTAGGTAATCCACATAGGATTCGATCATAATCTTAAGAAATGAAAGTGAATGAGAAATAAAAGACCAAAAATAATACAATGAAAGAAATAAAAGAGTGATAGAGAAAGACAAAAGGATGAAAATAGGATAAAAAATGAGGGAAAGTTTGAATCCGAGAAAATAAAGTCGGGATGAGACACACAACTGTTGCAAAACAATAGAAAGCGTCTAATTGCCTAGGTGCATTGCATACCCCAAACATGCGATTTCCCTATGTGATAAAATGTTTCGACCTAACGTTTTGTTGGTTCACTCTTGAAAGGTGTTTTTCTAGGGTGGTTGGTTTTTGCGGTGACCTGGCTCCCCATCCCTACTTCACTGGATCAAAGGGAAGCATAGAAATGACATCCGAAAGCCACTTATCAATCGCCAACTCTTATGTGGAGGACCGAAATCCAGTCATCCCAACGTCTGAGTCAGCCACAGCTGAAGAGAATAGGATCCTGCGTTGCCGCATGCTAGAAATGTGGGACGCATGGTCCAATGGTAGGGAACCGCCCAGTTTAATCCCGGGTTTCCCCGAGATAATCCCCAGGACAGGCAGAACTTCTAACATCCCTATAAGTTACCCGGCCACGCCGCTCGGATACCCAACTATGTCGGCTCACTTCGTTGGAAGGCCTTCTGAGGTTCACCCCAGGTCTTGTTTTCCGGTGCATCATCCAACATCTTCACCGCACCACCTAGATCCGCCATGGATCCACCAACTATCACCGGGCCCATCTTTGAGTCGTCGGCGTTTACATTCCAAACGCCATCATTTCTGGGCGCCACTCATGTCACTCCTGATTCATACCCCCAACAACCTCAGTATGAAGTTACTTTGGGACGAGATAAGAAAATCCCCGAGCACGAAGAAATGGCTCGGAAAATGAAGAGTATCGAGCAGAGCCTCAAGAACATACAGGGGCTGAGCGGGCAGAAAAACGTCTCCTATGCCGATTTGTGCATGTTCCCGCACGTCCACTTGCCTCTCGGGTTTAAAACCCCCAAGTTCGAAAAATATGACGGACATGGGGACCCCATAGCTCATCTGAAAAGGTATTGCAACCAACTCCGAGGAGCAGGTGGGAAAGAGGAACTTCTCATGGCATATTTCGGAGAGAGCTTAAAAGGAATTGCATCATAATGGTACATGGACCAAGATATATCCTGCTGGCATGTATGGGAAGCCCGGGACTTTGTTCGACAATTCCAATACAACGTGGATATCGCTCCCGATAGAAACTCTCTATCCAACCTCAAAAAGAAGTTCTCGGAAAGTTTCAGAGAGTACGCTACTAAGTGGCGCGAGCAGGCGTCCAGGGTCAAACCTCCGATGGATGAGGTCGAAATGGTCAGTGTTTTTCTACAAGCACAAGAAGCAGATTATTTTCAAAATATGATGTCCGCCATGGGAAAACCATTTGCACAAGCAATCAAAATTGGATAAATGGTTGAGAATGGTTTAAAGACCGGTCGTATCCTGAGCCAATCGGCCATAAGAGAAACTTCCCATGCCATCCAAAACGGATCTAGGAGTGCAGCCAATAGAAAGAAGAAAAAAGAAGGGTCCATGATGGTTTCCGATGTCAGGGGTTCTCGGCAATACTCAGGTCCATTCCCCAAAACTTCCCAACACTTCTATCCTCACCAAAACAAAGCTTATACTACGTCCCCTTTTCCCTATAAGGTGATGAACGCTCAGCCGCATCTCAGGCCACAACAACAATACAACCATAACAGAGCTCCACCCCCAAGAAATAACCATCCTCCCCCAGCTCCATATAATCCACGCCCTCCTCAAAACAACTACCCGTACAATGCTTACCCCCGTGAGCCACCAAAGAGACTCAATTTCACTCCTATCGGTGAGCCATATTCAAGTCTTTTCCCAAAGTTGGTCCAGATGGGGCTTCTGCAGCCCGTACCTCTGACTAGGCAAAACCCAGCATCAGCGTCATACAAACCCGGAACCAATTGTGCCTACCATTCCGGAGCAGAGGGGCACGACACGGAGGATTGCTGGACTCTCAAGCGGGATGTGGAGAGTCTTATAGAGCAAAAGAAGGTAGTGTTAAGGGATGAAGAAGCTCCCAATGTGACTAACAAAATCCATTGCCCGCCCATAACAATGGGCCTGTTATCGGCATGATCTGCGAGGACCAAGATTTTGATCCAGCTTTGAAGGCCATCATTGCCATCGCAGATGCAGAGAAAAAGCCTAAGGCGACACCCAAGCCAACCAAAGAAACGAAAAAGAGTAATCCCGTCCCTCAAGCTACGGGGAAGGCTGAAGCCAAGACAAAGATAGGATCTTCTAAAGACGCCGTTCTCTACGTCCCCAGGGCACCCAAGAAGGAACAAGGTATGTTGAGCCCGCCCAGAAGGCTACAATTAAACAGAGCCATGACAAACGGCCCGACAATGTATATACCAAAGGGGACGTACATGGCGCGGGGGCAAATAATTTCACCAAGGCTGAATGAGCCCGTGGTTATTAGCCGCGCGCCGCAGCTCCCGTGAAAAATACTACTGCCGTCCCTTGGAATTACAACAAGACGGTAGTAACATACAAAGGAAAAGATATCACAGGAGAAGCAATTGAAGCAAACTCCTCGGAAAAATACCTCAATCTAAAAGAGCTGGCCAAAAATAACCACAAACGCTTCCCTCTTAAAAGGCCCATCACCGCCAAAGAGGCTGAAGAGTTCTTTAAAAAGATGAACATGACTGAATACGCCATAATTGAAGAACTCAGGAAAACTCCTAATCAATTATCACTCTTATCTTTGTTGATGGGCTCAAGCGAGCATCAGAAAATACTCTTGAAAACGCTAAATGAAGTGTATGTGCCGGCAGAGATCTTAGTCGAACAATTGGAAAGAATGGCCGAGCGTTTCTTTGCAGTAAACAAAATTTCTTTTAGACGGAATGATCTACCTCCCGAGGGAGCCGCTCACAATAAAGCCTTACACTTAACAGTTAAAAGTGAGGGATATTATGTGAAGAGAGTTATGCTTGATGGAGGTTCCGGGGTAGATATTTGCCCTTTATCCACACTACAAGGAATGGGAATCAGCACTGAGAGAATCAGGCTGAATAATGTCTGTGTCCGTGCCTTCGATGGGATCAAAATGGACGCCATTGGCGAAATAGACATAGTCATGACAATCGGCCCTGTGGACTTCACGGTGTTGATACCCAATTTTTCCTCAAATTATTTTCAAACTTGTACATAAGCTTTCAAAATTACTCTTTGTAATAATGAGTATTTTTGCTAAAAAAATTTCACATTTTTATCTAAATTATTTCCCTATTTATTTAATATTTCATATTTTTAATAATTCACAAGTTGTGCTCTAAATAATTTCAAAATATTTTTCCAGTTCAATATGTCATTTATAATCATTTTTTATTTATAAAAATCCAATTATTTCATAAATTGGCCAATTGGGTTTTATTTAATTGCAATTACAATCATTTTGCAATTATGGCCTAATTAGACACTTTATGCTTTTTAAATTCGAAATTTATGTTTATTACATTTTAATATTATTTAATTATTATAATTTTACCTATTTAAACTTAATTTCATCCTTTTATAATTATTAGGTATTTTAATTAATTAATTACCTATTTTTATTGGGTATTTAACACCTAGCCTATTTCATTTAAAACTTAGCCACATTTTGAACCCAATTAACCCCAACCCATACCCCAATTAAATGACCCAGCCCAATCTTGAAATTACCCGGCCCAACCTCACACTTGATCTGAACCGTTGATCAAATAAGATCAACGGTCCAGATCAATATTACCATAATTAAACCCTTACCTACCCCCCTCGTCTCTCTCATTTCCAAGACGTCTCTCTCTCTCTCTCCTGGTTTCTTCCTCTCCCCCTTCTCTCTAGAGCTTTCTGGTTCTCCGATGGCCTCCAGCCTTCATCTCCGGCCACTTCCAGGCTCACCTCTTTCGACTACCAGCCACCATGACGCCTCTTTCTCCGGCCTACTTCATCTCTGAGACCTTCAGTAGTCTCTACCATGCCCAACAACTACTGGGGTTCCTGCTTGGTTGGTTTTCCGGCCTCCTCCGGTGGGGTTTTTGACGCGATCATGCCATAACTACCACTATCCCTGAGTTTCACAGCAGGTTCTTCTACTTTCTCCGATATCTCTGAAACCCTAACTTTTTGAACCTTTTGATTTTCTTAAATCTACACTGAATCTGGGTTTAATACTAGTATTATTACACTCTTTATCAAAGGTTTTCCGTATTTAAACAAGTTCTACTTAGGGTTTCTAAAGTCTTTTCTTCAAATAGTTTTCTCAAAGTTCCAGCGATTTGCATGCTTAAGTGTTTACCACTTTGAATCATGGCTTGTTATGTTAAAACTTTAGCTTTCAACACTAGTATGTCTGCTCTTTTGATTTGTACGTGTGTCTGCTTTCCCATGAATGATTCCTGTTTCTTTGTGATTGCTGCTTCGCTGTGCTACTGAGTCTTTGATTTTGCCGTTTCTTATACTTGAATCAGTATTATCTTGAATCCCTGAATGATTGTGAGTAGTACTGTATTAATTTCTATATGCTGATACATGAGACATTTCCTTAATTAGTATCATTTTCGAATCCCTGATTTTTGTGTGGATACTTGTACTTATTTCCGACTGCTTCCTTTGGTTTACAACTTCAAATTATTGTATTACCTTATTATGTGATCGACTACTCTATTAATTGACTGTTAGTGTTGTTTCTTTAATTAAACCCTAAGTACCTAGCCCTGATTACTTACACTATACTTACGGTATTTTGAATGATTTCCTTACGTGAATTGTTTCCTTATTTGCCACTTTTCCTTTTGTCTTTGAAATGTCTCCCTTAATTAAGGGAAGACTTGGCTTGACTTTTATTTTACTAATTCCTAGTTCTTACCATTACTTAATTACATTGATCCTTTCCTTATTAATCGTGTATTGATTCTTCTTGCCTTATATATCACTGATTCTTACAACTTGAATCAAATCCCTTGGCTTAAGGGAGTACCTGCCTTAATTTTCTGATTTAATTAATTTCAAGTTCTTCAATCACTACTTGACTTGATTTGTTTACCTTATTCACTACTTTCTTTTCAACTATATATATACTCTGCCTTCACTCTTAACAGAGACACGAACACACACATACATCAATACTATTCTACATTCTCTTGAGTTCTTTCCCTTCTCTCTTTGTTCTACTACTGCCTCTACTCTTGCCTATTATTAGCTGGCTATAAGCCAATGCTAATATTGTGTTGCCACTTTGCTCTTTACATCCTGCTTTTGCCCTCTTACTGATGCCTCACTCTGCTCAAAATCATACCATTTCGAATCCTTGCTCTGTATTTATTTAAAGTTACTATATTTTGATACCATGTTGCTACTTCTTTTACTACAGTTCTCTGTAAACTGATAACTATTACTCTATGTTAAGCTACTGTATTTTAGTCACTTATCTTCTAAAATCACTATATTACTTCAAACCCATGCTTTAATGATTTTCTTCTATGTTTTCTGAAAGCTTTAAACCACTGCGTACTTCTAAATCTTACCGTTGCCTTTAACTACTGTATTTATGAAAATCAACTATCCTTCAAGTCACTCAGTCTTAATTGAATCTTCTGATTTCGTCAAGTTTCCGAAACAGATCTTTTGCAACTCATTGTTTTACTTAAAACTCCTGTTTTAAACCCCCATCTTTGAGACCTTAAGTGTGTTTGAGACGTGCTACTTATATGTCTACTTGTGGAGGGATCTGTGAGCCTTTATTTTCCTCTATGTGTCCCTTTATATGTGAGGTCCTACTTGTTATGCATGTCGCCTAGTATTTTATCCTTTAAACCTATGGGTCCAGCCTAGTACTCACCTTGTAGGATTAGTAGTCCTAAACACCCTCTAGGACTTATAGAATGGGACGGGTAATGGCACGCAATAGGCATTCCTAACCAACACACGCATTTTTAATAACCTTTACGGGGTGGGAAGGGTAGAATACGAATATGATGACCGGTGCGCTAATACCATGTGTAGCCGCCTCTTTGAGGTGTGACATACCGGGTATTGTATTGATGTGATCCGTATTACTTTAAACCTAGGACAATTTCTTTTCAAATGTTTATGTTTATGCTTTCTCCAAAACCTCTTCAAAGATTTTTATGTTTGTTCGAAATCCCCTCTTATATGAACCTTACTTGACACTTGTTCACCGCCCAAATTCATAAAACTTATTGGCTGGGACCCACAATTGTGGATCTTGAGGGGTGCCTAACACCTTCCCCTTGGGATAATTTCAAGCCCATACCCAATCTCTGGTAACGCAAACTAATTCATGAGTTATCAACTCTAGGTGCCCTAACGCACCATAAAAATCGTTAGGTGGCGACTCTTCCTTAAACCCTTTCTTTTAAGAAGTTGTCCAAATGTCATAAACCCGATCTCTCTGTACCTAACCCGTGCGATAGAAAAAGGGGGCGCGACAGCATAGCGACTCTGCTGGGGATCTTCCCTAGGCTTATACCATTACAATTTGCTTTGTGAATTTGGACCTTTAATTTACATTTAAATTCTTACTCCTTTTCCTATTCCCCGTTTTATGTTGTTAACTGTTTAATTTTTACAAGTATTTATTTCACTCAAATGTAACTAACATATCTTCATGTTTTCTTTGTAACCACCTTCCATTATAACTGTCATATTTCCTTCTTTACCGTTTTCCTCAAACGTGAAAATACATGCCTATCTGTTTTAATGCTTATTATTGCATATCATGCTCCGCATTCATATTTTAATCGTGCCAAACAAATCCTATAGCAACGCTTACAATGAGTGGTTTCACTATTCCAATATTATCACCCCCTAAATTCGGAAAGGCGTATTTGCGGTAAAACTAGTCGATCAACGGTGGAGTCGACGGTTTCGTGCCTTCCCCCTTGAGTTGTCCACTCAAGGGTACCGGTCTAAAACCCCAATAGAAACCTTACTCTATTGTATGTTGCATGCATCATGGTCAAACCTATCCAGGCTAACGTGTTGTCCGCACAATAGCCTTTAAGATAGCCTAGTCCAAAGTACATTGGGTTTCCTTGGAGCCCAAAAGGACGCCTGCACGTTCTGTGCATTTGTTTGGAGAACTTAAATGCTTTGCTAATTATGGATGTTAAATAGTCGAGTCTGGCGGGGGTAAGGGCCTAACCTTGTTTGTTCGTAGGAAACGAGGCACGAAGTCCGCAGACTCAACATGATCTAAAATATGACAAGAGGGCCAAGCTTGGAGAAGGTCCTTCTGGGATCCAATTAGATAGGATTTTCGTTTCCGCTTTACCAATGTAATAAGGCCAATGGCCATTAGTGATTTTATTTCTTGCTTATTGTTTTTATATTGTTTTTGGATTCGTCCATTTTTATCATCAATAAAATGAGGCATTTAGCATTTCAAGTTCTCCAAATTAATTTTTCGCTAGGCCTACCTCGGGCACAAAGAGGTTCCCCAACTTAGGATGCATTTTACATTCTCGCATTACGTGTTTTAATTACCGCAATATGTTTTATAATCCTCATTGACTTGTTTCCTTTTTGTTTTTGTTTCTTTTATTATTCCCCTCCCCAAAGGTTGGTTCATGCATTCTAGCATTATATCTCAAGAACTGGTATGTCCGAACAACCAGAGCTCGCCGAGCCTCGGGGTAGCAAGGGTAAAAATAAGTGTTATTTACTGTTTATTTACTAAATAAATTTTCCCTTTCCGCATTTTTCAATTCCTGCAGTAAAATATTTAATGTTCAAAACAATTATTTAATTATCAAAGCATAAATCTTATATTTACTTGATACTGTTTTCCTCCCCATTACTTTATATACACAGCATTACTATTACTTATCTAGATGAACCGACGACTGTGACATGCAACGAGGCAACGCAACAAACGGATTCTGAATCAGACGAGGATGATATACCTGAGGATATTATTAAAGAGGTCGAGAACTTTGAGAATAGAACTAAGTCTAACTTGGACGAGACTGAGGTCGTCAACCTGGGAAACACAGAGAACGTCAAAGAAACACGCATCAGCATTCATCTGTCGCCATCAGAAAAGGAGGAATATACAGAATTCTTAAGGGAATATGAGGACATATTCGCCTGGTCATATGATGACATGACTGGCTTCAGTACATCTATTGTGTCCCACAAGCTGCCAACCAATCCAACATGCCCTCCAGTGAAGCAAAAGCTCAGGAAGTTCAAACCAGACATGAGCTTGAAAATCAAAGAAGAGGTCACCAAGCAGATCAACGCCGGGGTTCTCCGGGTGGTCGAATATCCTACATGGTTAGCCAACATTGTGCCTGTACCAATGAAAGATGGTAAGGTCAGAGTCTGCGTCGACTACCGGGATCTCAACCGGGCCAGTCCAAAAGACGACTTACCCCTGCCAAACATACACATCTTAATTGACAACTATGCCAAGCACGAGCTGCAGTCCTTTGTAGATTATTTTGCTGGTTACCATCAGATTTGGATGGACGAGGAAGATACTGATAAAGATGATAGAAAAGCACAAGCAGTGGCATGAGAAGCTGTCATTCGCCCTACTGGGATACCGCACCACGATTCGCACATCAACTGGGGCAACTCCTTACATGTTGGTATACGGTACAGAAGCCGTCATTCCTGCTGAAGTTGAGATTCCATCTCTGAGAATCATACAAGAAGCTAAGCTCAGCGACGCAGAATGGGTAAGAAGCCGCTATGAGCAATTGGCCCTCATAGACGGAAAAAGAATGAACGCGGTTTGTCATGGTCAGCTATATCAGAACAGAATGACCAGAGCCTTCAACAAGAAAGTCAAACCAAGACGATTCACACCGGGGCAGATGGTGTTAAAGAAAATCTTTCCTCATCAATACGAAGCAAAAGGGAAATTCTCTCCCAATTGGCAAGGCCCGTACATGGTTCACCGAGTGCTAACAGGAGAAGCACTCATACTTGCAGAAATGGATGGAGAAGTTTGGCCTAAACCAATCAACTCAGACGCAGTCAAGCGTTACTTTGTGTAACTCTTTATGCTTTTTGCAATGTTGTAAATTGAACTACGCCTGACCTGATTCCCGTTTAAGAGGGGATACGTAGGCAGCCCTATGGGTTCGGTCACATTTTAATAAAAATTTCATTTTCCCCACGAATGGAAACTGGGGAAGAATTTTGAGGAGGGACCTCAAATTTCCGAAGCAAGTTCAGCCGGTCGCCGCACAAGCAACAACCAGAGGCATTCATCCATCAAACTGGGGCAGAATTTTGAGGAGGACCTTTAAATTTCCGTAGCAAGAGGGGTTGCAATGTCTTGAACCACGTCGTGGTCGTCGGTTCATCCAAAGAAATTTTTTCAATTATATGTTATATCATATTTTTATAAAACCATGCATATTTATTTCTCAAAAACAACTTGTTTTAGCAACTCTACCCCTGTGGTACAAACAAAGTTATCATTATCAAGCAGATAGGCCGAGCCGAGCCAGCGGGGATACGAACTAACCCTCCCCTTTACAGAACTCACGATTTTTCTTTGGATGCAGGCACAAATACGGAAAAAGCCCAAGACATCTCATTATCCCCGCAAGACGCATGCTTCTCAAGGATACACCCTCGAACTCATCGCACATGCCAACGCTTACTATTATCATCATTGCAAACGATACTTCATTCACAAAAATCGTATCACCGCACTTTATCACCAGCTAAGAACTCTTACTGTCGCTTTATTTTCTGCATTGCATGAGGCTACCATTCTGCCTTCCGAGATTAAGCTCTGTCTCCATCTGCATGAGGTTAAAGCTCTACCTTCATTTTCATTCGCATCTATGCATAAGGCTACCTATTCTGCCTTCCGAGACTAAGCATTGTCTCCCTGCATTTTCCCGCATTTCATAAGGCTATTGTTCTGCCTTCCGAGGTTAAGCTCTACCTCCCTTGCATTTTATCGCATTGCATAAGGCTAATATTCTGCCTTCGGAGACTAAGCACTGTCTCCCTGCATTTTCTCGCATTGTATAAGGCTACTATTCTGCATTCCGAGGTTAAGCGCTACCTCCCCAACATTTATTTCCTGCACTGCATAAGGCTACAATTATGCCTTCCGAGGTTCCACGCTACCTCATTCTGCATTTTTGTCTCCCGCATTGCATAGGGCTACCATTCTGCCTTCCGAGGTTAAGCTCTACCTCCCCTGCATTTTTCTCGCATTGCAAAAGGCTACCATTCTGCCTTCCGAGGTTAAGCGCTACCTCCCCAGCATTTATTTCCTGCATTGCATAAGGCTATCATTCTGCCTTCCGAGGTTCCACGTTACCTCTCTCCGCATTTTATTTCATTACGCAAAGCTCCTTTCTACATTTTCAAAGCAATCACCTTTCGTCACGTTATTTATTTACGCTTTCTTTTGGGCTAAGCTTTGTCCCTCTTTCTTTTCGCAAATCGCAAGACTAAGCTCTGTCTTGTCAGCATCATACTACTGCACTCTTCATGGGATGAAATATCACCAACTTGTCCAAAGGCGTCATCGTTCATAGGCACCATTTTTATGGCCCGAAAACATCATTTCATGGCCTAAGGATCTCTTTTATTCAACCTGCACATCATTATTCAAATGCACCATGGTTCGGAGGCACCATCCTCATGTCCCGAGAACATCATTTCATAGCCTGCGAATCCCGCACCAAGTGATTCATGGCCCAGGTTATCATGGTCTAAGGACATCATCCTAATTGTTCGAAGACATCATTCATAGTCCAATGAGAACTTGCATCATGTTTATATTATGCACAATATACGCTTGTTCTCTATCTGCAGGTAACCCGGCCGGAACAGCCAACCAGGAAGGAGCAAACAACTCCAGTTCTTCGACACAACCCCATAAGAACTTCCTACTTTTACCCTACCTCGCACCTTGCGTCCGTACTTGTGAAACATCACCGGTATATTTCGCCGATGATTCCGGAACTACATACGGCCTGATTCCTGTAAAACCAGGGATATGTAGGCAGCACAAAAGCCAGGGTGCGACCGAATTCTATCCCACAATTTCATCTCGGTCAAAATTGGCCATCATATCTTCACCCGACAACTCTTTCATCCTTTCCGGATAAATAGGGGCAGCTGTTGATACCCAAGTTTTCCTCAAATTATTTTCAAACTTGTATATAAGATTTCAAAATTACTTTTTGTAATAATGAGTATTTTTCCTAATTTGTTTTCATATTTTTATCTAAATTATTTCCCAATTTATTTAATATTTCATATTTTTAATAATTCACAAGTTGTGCTCTAAATAATTTCAAAATATTTTCCAGTTCAGTATGTCATTTATAATCATTTTTTATTTATTAAAATCCAATTATTTCATAAATTGGCCAATTGGGTTTTATTTAATTGCAATTACAATCATTTTGCAATTATGGCCTAATTAGACACTTTATGCTTTTTAAATTCAAAATTTATGTTTCTTACATTTTAATATTATTTAATTATTGTAATTTTACCTATTTAAACTTAATTTATTCCTTTTATAATTATTAGGTATTTTAATTAATTAATTACCTATTTTTATTGTGTATTTAACACCTAGCCTATTTCATTTAAAACTTAGCCATATTTTGAACCCAATTAACCCCAACCCAGACCCCAATTAAATGACCCATCCCAAGCTTGAAATTACCCGGCCCAACCTCACACTTGATCTGAACCATTGATCAAATAAGATCAACGGTCCAGATCAATATTACCATAATTAAACCCGTACCTACCCCCCTTGTCTCTCTCATTTCCAAGACGTCTCTTTCTCTCTCTTCTGGTCTCTTCCTCTCCCCCTTCTCTCTAGAATCTTCTGGTTCTCCGATGGCCTCAAGCCTTCATCTCCGGCCACTTCCAGGCACACCTCTTTCGACTACCAGCCACCATGACGCCCCTTTATCCGGCCTACTTCATCTCTGAGACCTTCAGTGGTCTCTACCATTCCCAACAACTACTGGGGTTCCTGCTTGTTTGGTTTTCCGGCCTCCTCCGGTGGGGGTTTTTGACGCGATCATGCCATAACTACCACTATCCCTGAGTTTCACAGCAGGTTCTTCTACTTTCTCCGATATCGCTGAAACCCTAACTTTTTGAACCTTTTGATTTTCTTAGATATACACTGAATCTGGGTTTAGTACTAGTATTATTACACCCTTTATCAAAGGTTTTCTGTTTTTAAACAAGTTCTACTTAGGGTTCCTAAAGTCTTTTCTTCAAACAGTTTTCTCAAAGTTCCAGCGATTTTTTTGCATGCTTAAGTGTTTACCACTTTGAATCATGGCTTGTTATGTTAAAACTTTAGCTTTTAACACTGCTTTAAATCTTTAGTATGTCTGCTCTTTTGATTTGTACGTGTGTCTGTTTTCCCATGAATGATTCGTGTTTCTTTGTGATTGCTGCTTCGCTGTGCTACCGAGTCTTTGATTTTGCCGTTTCTTATACTTGAATCAGTATTATCTTGAATCCCTGAATGATTGTGAGTAGTACTGAATTGATTTCCATATGCTGATACATGAGACATTCCCTTAATTAGTATCAATTTCGAATCCCTGATTTTTGTGTGGATACTTGTACTGATTTCCGACTACTTCCTTTGGTTTACAACTTCAAATTATTTTATTACCTTATTATGTGATCGACTACTCTATTAATTGACTCTTAGTGTTGTTTCTTTAATTAAACCCTAAGTACCTAGCCCTGATTACTTACGCTATACTTACGGTATTTTGAATGATTTCCTTACGTGAATTCTTTCCTTATTTGCCACTTTTCCTTTTGTCTTTGAAATGTCTCCCTTAATTAAGGGAAGACTTGGCTTGACTTTTATTTTACTAATTCCTAGTTCTTACCAATACTGAATTACATTGATCCTTTCCTTATTAATCGTGTATTGATTCTTCTTGCCTTATATATCACTGATTCTTACCGTTTGAATCAAATCCCTTGGCTTAAAGGGGTACCTGCCTTAATTTCCTGATTTAATTGATTTCAAGTTCTTCAATCACTACTTGACTTGATTTGTTTACCTTATTCACTACTTTATTTTCAACTATATATATACTCTGCCTTCACTCTTAACAGAGACACGAACACACACATACATCAATACTATTCTACATTCTATTGAGTTATTTCCCTTCTCTCTTTGTTCTACTACTGCCTCTACTCTTGCCTATTATGAGCTGGCTGTAAGCCAAGGCTAATATTGTGTTGCCACTTTGCTCTTTACATCCTGCTTTTGCCCTCTTACTGATGCCTCACTCTGCTCAAAATCGTACCATTTCGAATCCTTGCTCTGTATTTATTTAAAGTTACTATATTTTGATACCATCTTACTACTTCTTTTACTACAGTTCTCTGTAAACTGATAACTATTTCTCTATGTTAAGCTACTGTATTTTAGTCACTTATCTTCTAAAATCACTATATTACTTCAAACCCATGCTTTAATGATTTTCTTCTATGTTTTCTGAAAGCTTTAAATCACTGCGTACTTCTAAATCTTACCGCTGCCTTTAACTACTGTATTTCTGAAAATCAACTATCCTTCAAGTCACTCAGTCCTAATTGAATCTTTTGCTTTCATCAAGTTTCCGAAACAGATCTTTTGCAACTCACTGTTTTACTTAAAACTCCTGTTTTAAACCCCCATATTTGAGACCTTAAGTGTGTTTGAGACGTGCTACTTATATGTCTACTTGTGGAGGGATCTGTCAGCCTTTATTTGCCTCTATGTGTCCCTTTATATGTGAGGTCCTACTTGTTATGCATGTCACCTAGTATTTTATCCTTTAAACCTATGGGTCCAGCCTAGTACTCACCTTGTAGGATTAGTAGTCCTAAACACCCTCTAGGACTTATAGAATGGGACGGGTAATGGCACGCAATAGGCATTCGTAACTAACACACGCATTTTTAATAACCTTTACGGGGTGGGAAGGGTAGAATACGGATATGATGACCGGTGCGCTAATACAACGTGTAGCCGCCTCTTTGAGGTGTGACATACCGGGTATTGCATTGATGTGATCCGTATTACTTTAAACCTAGGACAATTTCTTTTCAAATGTTTATGTTTATGCTTTCTCCAAAACCTCTTCAAAGATTTTTATGTTTGTTCGAAATCCCCTCTTATATGAACCTTACTTGCCACTTGTTCACCGCCCAAATTCATAAAACTTATTGGCTGGGACCCACAGTTGTGGATCTTTAGGGGTGCCTAACACCTTCCCCTTGGGATAATTTCAAGCCCTTACCCAATCTCTGGTAACGCAAACTAGTTCATGAGTTATCAACTCTAGGTGCCCTAACGTACCATAAAAATCGTTCGGTGGCGACTCTTCCTTAAACCCTTTCTTTTAAGGAGTTGTCCAAATATCATAAACCCGATCTCTTCGTACCTAACCCGTGCGATAGAAAAAGGGGACGCGACACACGGTAACCTTCCAAATCTTAGATATGGATACCTCATACAAGTTCTTGCTAGGAAGACCGTGGATTCATGCCGCTGGAGCAGTACCCTCTACCCTCCATCAAATGGTCAAATTCGAATATGAAAACCAAGAGATAGTGGTCCACGGGGAGGACGAGCAGTCAATCTACAGAGACCCCTCGGTCCCCTGTCTTGAAGCCAGAGAGGGGAGTGAGCATATAGTCTATCAAGCGTTTGAAATTGTGCTTGCCGACCAACATGAAGAAGGTGCCCCGTGCCCACAACCCTGCCTATCAAATTCTTTAATCATGGTCGCTACCGACATGATTAGACATAGATACAGACCCGGAAAGGGCTTAGGGTGTCCTTGCAGGGTATCGTTGAACCGATCTCTCTACCTGCCGCTGAATAATTCTTCGGCATAGGTTTCCAAGCCTCAGATAAAGATGTGAAATGGGTTGACGCCCGTAAAAGAAATGGATGAGACCTACCTCAGCTAGTCCCACATATTACTGAGACTTTCATTGAACCGCAATATGTCGAAGAAGAAGAAGAGGCCTTTACGGCCGATGAAATTGAAGGAATCTGCGAGGCCATGAAGCAGATGTTGTATGAAACTAACATGGTCCAGTTGGGAGAAGGCTCAAGCACCGCTGAGGTGCAATACATGGGCCCAAACTCCAAGTTGCAGAACTGAAAGGCTACTCCATTCCTCGTCAGGCGGGAGACCCGGTAGTTTAGTTTTTCCATCTTTCCTACACTATGAGTTATTTCAGGGTGTAACTCAAGTGTTTTTAATTTACTGCCTTTTGAATTCTGATGTAAACCCTCCTATGTTCAAATTCAATGAAATGAAATCAAAATTTCATAGTCTATTATTCCTTCTGATTTTAGCCTATTTTTCTTATTTTCAGTCCTAATAATGCGGCTTTAAATAACATGACATGCTTGCGAACTTCATGCTCTGATCTTACTACGCTGTCTAACCTCGAAATAATGAGTCAAGAACTGGAATATGATGAAGAAGAGGCTTTTAGGGAAATAAACCGAGAATTAGAACAATTCGAGAATAAGTCTAAGCCAAACTTAAACGAAACAGAACCCGTCAACTTGGGTAATGCAGAAGAGGTTCGAGAAACCATGATAAGCGTCCACACTGATGAAAGAACTAGGGACGCTCTGATTCAACTTCTATTTGAATTCAAAGACGTGTTTGCTTGGTCCTATGAAGACATGCCCGGACTAAGTGTAGATTTGGTGGTACATAAATTGCCAACCTATCCCGGTTATCCACCCGTCCAACAAAAGCAGAGGAAATTTAAAACAGACATGAGTGACAAAATCAAAGAAGAGGTCACTAAACAATTAAAAGCGGGAGTGATCCGGGTGGTCCAATACACTACCTGGCTGGCCAATGTGGTTCCAGTACCCAAAAAGGACGGAAAGGTCAGAGTATGTGTCGATTACCGAGATTTGAATAAAGCAAGCCCTAAAGATAACTTTCCACTACCAAACATACATATCCTGGTTGACAATTGTGCCAAACATGAGGTACAATCTTTCGTGGATTCCTATGCTGGATACCACCAGGTATTGATGGATGAAGAGGATGAAGAAAAGACAGCCTTCACTACACCTTGGGGCACCTATTGTTACCGAGTCATGCCGTTCGGTCTAAAGAACGCCGGGGAAACATATATGAGGGCCATGACCGCCATTTTTCACGACATGATGCATCAGGAGATTGAGGTATACATGGATGATGTGATTATCAAATCCAGGACGCAAGATGACCATGTCCATCATTTGAGGAAATTCTTCGAACGCTTGCGTAAGTATGATCTAAAATTAAACCCGGCCAAATGTGCTTTCGGAGTTCCATCTGGGAAATTACTGGGGTTTCTAGTCAGTCGGCGGGGCATCGAGCTGGACCCGACAAAGATAAAATCTATTCGAGATCTCCCACCTCCAAGAACCAAGAAGGAGGTCATGAGTCTGCTGGGTAGGTTGAATTACATCAGGAGGTTCATCGCTCAGTTGACATCCACTTGTGAGCCAATATTCAAGTTGTTGAAGAAAGATGCACCATCAAATGGACAGACGAATGCCAGAATGCTTTCTACAAGATCAAAGAATATCTGTCGAACCCGCCAGTGTTAGTTCCACCAGAACCAGGAAGACCTTTGTTCTTATATCTGACGGTGTTAGAAAATTTCTTCGGGTGTGTTCTCGGGCAGCATGACGCAACCGGGAAGGAAGAACAGGCCATATATTACTTGAGCAAGAAGTTCATGAGCTACGAATCCAAGTATACGCTTTTGGAAAGAACGTGATGCGCTCTAACTTGGGTCGATCAGAAGCTCCGGCATTATTTGTTGGCTTATACCACCTACCTCATCACTAGGCTGGATGCATTGAAGTACATATTCCAAAAGCCAATGCCCACCGGGAGATTAGCTAAGTGGCAGATTCTGCTCACCGAATTCGACATAGTCTATGTCACTCGCACGGCAATGAAAGCCCAGGCCTTGGCAGATTACTTGGCAGAAAATCCTGTCGATGACGACTACCAACCTCTAAGTACTTACTTCCCAGATGAGGAGGTGAACTCAGTCGAGATAACTTCTGAGGACACCAGCACTTGGAAAATATTCTTCGACAGAGCTATAAATGCAAAAGGTGTTGCGATTGGGGCAATCTTGATTTCATCCATGGGACAACACTATCCCGCCACGGCCCGCCTTCGGTTCTTCTGTACAAACAATACTTCTGAATATGAATCTTGTTTACTGGGTATGAACATGGCCATTGACATGGATGTAGAAAAGTTATTGATCATGGGGGATTCGAATTTGATCATCAAACAGGCTCAGGGAGAATGGGAAACTCGAGACGTTAAGCTCCTTCCATACACACAACATGTGGAAGATCTTAGCAAATGATTCAAAGTTATCGAGTTAAGATATATTCCTCGATGCCACAACGAGTTAGTCGATGCACTAGCTACCCTAGCTGCAATGCTACCATATCCGGGTAATGTTCACATCGACCCGTTGGAAATTCAAATCAAGGAAAGGCATGGTTATTGCAACACGGTCGAAGTGGAGCCCGATATCCAACCATGGTATCACGATATCAAAAGATTCTTGAAAACGAAAGAATATCCAGAGCAAGCCAATGGGGACCAAAAGAGAACCATCCGGAGACTCGCCAACAGTTTCTTCCTAAGTGGGGAAGTAATGTATAAGAGGACTCTCGATCTGAATCTATTAAGATGCGTAGACGCCAAAGAAGCCGAAAAGATTATGAACGAGGTGCACTCAGGAGTATGCGGTCCCCACATGAACGGATACGTCCTCGCAAAGAAAATCTTACGGGCCGGGTATTATTGGATGACCATGGAGAAAGATTGTTTTAGCTTTGTTCGAAAATGCCACAAGTGTCAAATACACGACAATTTGTATCATGCACCACCATCAGAATTGCATCCTATGTCCGCACCCTGGCCGTTTGTCGCTTGGGGAATGGATGTCATCGGGCCAATCGAGCCAAGGGACTCAAACGGGCACAAATTTATTTTGGTCGTTATCGACTATTTCACAAAATGGGTCGAGGCAGTCACATTCAAAGCTGTCACCAAGAAAGCAGTGGTGGATTTCGTGCACTCCAATATCATCTGTCTTTTTGGTATCCCAAAGACTATCATTACCGACAATGCCGCAAATCTAAACAGTAACTTGATGAAGGAGGTATGTGAACAGTTCCAAATCACACACCGCAATTCCACCCCTTACCGGCCCAAAGCCAATGGCGCCGTTGAAGCAGCAAACAAAAATATTAAGAAAATCTTCAAGAAAATGATTCAAACTTCCAGGAAATGGCACGAGAAATTGCCTTTCGCATTACTGGGATATTGCACGACAGTGCGCAGCACGTCGGTTGGAGCTACTCCTTATTTATTGGTCTATGGTGCTGAAGTCGTAATACCCGCAGAAGTTGAAATTCCCTCCCTTCGAATTATTGTCGAAGCAGAAATTGAGGATGACGGATGGGTCAAAACCCGATTGGATCAATTAACTCTGATTGATGAGAAAAGGATGGCCGCAGTTTGCCACAGGCAGTTGTACCAACAAAGAATGGCTCGCGCCTACAACAAGAAAGTGCGGCCTAGGAACTTTGAAGTAGGGCAACTTGTGTTAAGACGTATCCTCCCACACCACGAAGAGGCTAAAGGAAAGTTCGCCCCGAATTGGAGAGGTCCATACATCATAAGGAAATTGCTTCCAAAAGGAGCATTGTACTTGGGAGACATTGAAGGAAATGACCCCGAAACGGTTGTCAATGCAGACGCAGTCAAAAGGTATTATGTCTGACCTTTTCCGTGATGACGACGCTGATGATCGAAATGACGAAGGCTTTTCATTCATGTTACCCCAAACACTATCATTTTTGTAAACCCTTTGAGCCGATTACTCTTCCTTGACAACCCTCCTTGGAGTTTGAAGAAAGAAAAAAAATCAAAAGAAAAAAAAATAACAAAAAAGAGAGAAAGGAAAAATCAAAACAAAAACAAAATATTTGCCTGAACTACGTCTGACTTGATTCTGGAAGGATATGTAGGCAGCCTCTCCCTGGGGTTCAGTCACACCAGAATAAAAATACACATTCCCCCAAGAGTTTAAGCTGGGGCAAGTGTTGAATTCGGCAATAATTCACCTGAAAGTTCCAAGGTTGTAATTCAATACAAATTCTTTTTACCCAAGATCCTATTCAAGTCCTTCCGATCGATCGGCAAAGAAAAGCCAGAATGGGAAGATACCATCTATCTGGAACTCATACATGCAATGAGAGAAATTAAAATGAGAGAGTCTTATCGGTGAAAACCCACACGGGCACCATAAGGCGATGGTGAGTAGAGAAATTCAAAATGAGAGAGTCTTGTTAGTGAAAACTCGCAAAGGGCACTACAGGGCGAGGGCGAGAAGAGAAATGAGAGAGGTTAGCTGGTGAAAACCCGAAAGGGCACTACTAATCGAAAAGAGGATGATTGGTTACTGATATCGGCATGGTCTGGGGAAAGGTTTCTCAACCTCGAGTTAAAAATTGTGATGAATTTCTGAGAGTCAAATGGTTTATACAGGTCAGGCATCCAGTCCAAGACGCATGTCATATTCATTGAAGGCCGCATACACTCCAGATAAGTCCTTCTTCTCTCTCCCCCCGAAAGGGATATTTCTTGTCAAAATTCATTATTTCCATTTTCTTTGTTATTTTTCTTCGAATCCTTTTCGATCTGACTCTGTTTCTAAAGCAAGACAAACAAAGGATGGCAAAACTGACTTACGGGGTTCTCGTTTGGCGCAAGCCAATATGCAAAGGGCATCGAGCCTCGTCAGGGGCATCAAGTCGATCCCGACTAGCCACAATGGCCGATGCTTTAAACACAACTTTTGAAGGAAGAAGATCAAATTGAAATGCCTATAAAGGCGATTGAAGTGAAAGGTTAAGTCCTACGTGGCTAAAGCCCTCAGAGAAGATTGAAAAGACGAAATGCTCCAAATGCTTTAAAGTCAAATGGAAGAAAAAATCAGAAATGAAAGGCCAAATGAAGGCAAAAATAAAGTTGGAAAAGGGTTAAGTCCCACGCGACTAACCATTGCAGCAGAATTCGAGGGGCCAAAAATTCCCCCCCGATGCTCTAGAAATATGAAAGGAAAACAAGTGAAAGGCCTACAATGGCAGAATAAAGTTGAAATGTTGGGTCCCACGTGACCAATCACCAAAACAAAATCTGGAAAGCCAAGGTCCTCGGGATTAGAGATGAGACCCAATCCCCAACAAGCAAGCGGTCGAGATATTCGTCACAAGGCTGAGACCAAGCAGCTCGAAACAATCAAGGCCGCAAAACCAACCACCGTTTCAAACTAACAAAGTGTTCTTTGTTGAAATAAGAAACATGTGCAACTCAAAAGCAACCGTGGAAAAAGCAGGTGTAACCAAGAGAAAAGGCGCAAGAGCTAAAAGCAGCTCTGTTGCGACAACTCCAAAAGGGAACTTTTCTCCAAGATCCTTTCCCGCATTCATTCAAAAAAAATGTGTGTTGAAAACAGCTCAAATCTGAAGTGGTATAGGGTCTCTAGACCTTAACTACACCTTTTCCGACATGGGTGTACACGCTCCCTAGTCAATGCTAATTAAGGGTATACATTCCCTAATTGATGTTTTCTTTTCCAATTAAGGGTATACATTCCCTAATTGATGTTTCTTATCTCAATTAAGGATATACATTCCCTAATTGTTGCTTTCCTTTCCAAGTAAGGGTATACATTCCTTAATTGCTGCTTTCTTTTTCAATTAAGGGTATACATTCCCTAATTGATGTTTTCTTTTCCAATTAAGGGTATACATTCCCTAATTGATGTTTTCTTTTCCAATTAAGGGTATACATTCCCTAATTGATTTTTCCCCCCTGACATGGGTGCACATGCTCCCTAGTCAATGCCAATTACATTCCCTAATTGATGCTTTATTTTTCAATTAAGGGTATACATTCCCTAATTGATATTTTCTTTTCCAATTAAGGGTATACATTCCCTAATTGTTGCTTTCTTTTCCAATTAAGGGTATATATTCCCTAATTGATGTTTCTTATCCAATTAAGGGTATACATTCCCTAATTGATAATTTCATTCCCTAATTGATTTCTTTTTCCCGACATGGGTGCACGCGCTCCCTAGTCGATGTCAATTAAGGGTATACATTCCCTAATTGATGATTTCCTTTCCAATTAAGGGTATACATTCCCTATTGATGTTTCTTATCCAATTAAGGGTATACATTCCCTAATTGTTGCTTTCCTTTCCAAGTAAGGGTATACATTCCCTAATTGCTGCTTTCTTTTTCAATTAAGGGTATACATTCCCTAATTGCTGCTTTCTTTTTCAATTAAGGGTATACATTCCCTAATTGATGTTTTTTTTTCCGACATGGGTGCACGCGCTCCCTAGTCGATGCCAATTAAGGGTATACATTCCTCAATTGATGATTTCTTTTTCAATTAATGGTATACATTCCCTAATTGATTTCTTCCCCAGCGTAGGGTATACAATCCCTAGTTGATTTCATTTTTGCCACCCCCAGTGGACCTTGCTTTAAGATATAGGGTGTCCACTCCCTAGTCTGCAATAACCCCCGATGCATTGCTCCCGGCTTTTCATCTCTTTCAATAATAAGATAGTGTAGATTTCCTTACAATAACTCACAAAAGTTTCCTAGTATGAAAATTGGGGCAGAAAATTTCGTTCGTTTTGATTTTTGTGCAGATTACATTTTTTAGGACATTATCCAAAGTACAGAAACGGAAAATATGTGGACCGCTCAAGACAAAACTGAAGTCACGAGCGGCGCATGTCCCTTTTTGATCCGAAATGCTGAAGAAGTTTGAACCAACGCCTACAACTAACAAGCATCAAGGTCCAGATCAAGTCTATATAAAAGCAACCAAGATTCAAGATCAGGCTTCAGCAAACTAATAGATAGGACTCTTGTAACTCATAGTTGATAGTTTTAGTCTAGTCTTCTCCATTTTTGCTACTTGGGTGTAATAATGAAATCATCAGCAGTAACAACAGTAGCCGCAGTGAAACCACAGTTACTCGGTTGTCCCAGCTACCAAAACTTCTAGAACTACACTGACCTGATTCCTTTATAGCCAAGGATATGTAGGCAACCTTTGAAGCAGGGTTCGGTCAAGCTTTTCCAAAACGCTTCACGACGGAACATATGAATGGTCGAAGTCGCTTATGGCTGCTCACTTTATCTTTGCCCGGAAACTCTTCGTGTTTCTGAACAAAGAGGGGCAGTCGTGAGCACGTGATTTTTGCCTATCGTATAATCCTACAAAAATCTCAGTAAATTAATTAGTTTTATGGGTTTTATTGAATTTTTGATGCTATTTGTGAATTCATTTTACATTATGTAGTCAGAATTTATCATTTAAATACGTAAATAATTTAAAATGGCGTGTTTGAGCACATAACCTTAGTTATCATTTAAATAAATATAATGATTTGGTATAAAGTATGTTAATGTTAATTTAATTATTCCTTTTTAAACAAAATTGTGAAATTTGTCCTTTAAATGATTAGGAGTACTAATTTAATTATTTTACCCTTAATTAATTTATCGATTAATCTGTATTTAGACAAAATTAAGTTAAAATTAATTACTACATTTTTTTAGTTTAAACTTAGTTGAAATTATTTAATTAATGGGGAAATCAAGCCTAAAATCAGTTGGGCCAAACTACCTGAGCCCAAGTCCCTATCTCTACAATACCCCACACGCCCCAGCCCAAATCCCAAACCCGGCCGGCCCCCCACCCGTCCAAACAACCCCGTTTCAAGCCAGTTCAATCCCAGTCGTTGATTTAATGGGATCCAACGGCTGGGAACTAGGGATTAATTGATTATATAAGTGTTCCTAAAACCCCTCCCCCATTCTACGAAAGTCTAATACCCCCCCACCCC
>MDKH01139039.1:0-20655 GCA_005239495.1 Nicotiana undulata
ATTGCTAATTAAGCTAAGGAAAATAACGGGGATTAATGCTCTAACAAGGAATTAGGATTAGAAAACGTTACCTATGTTCTTTCTCTTCAAAACCCACTGAAAATCGCCAATTTCCGAGCTCTCAAACGATTTTAGACTTATCAATTTCAAACCCTCGGATTTAGAATAAACACACAGCAATTTTCGCACCAACGGTCCTTTCAACCGCACCTGCGGAAAAGGTATCGCAGGTGCGGGTTTCATTTAAGCAGGACAGAGGTCGCGCCTGCGGGTCTTTTGTCGCTGGTGCGGCTCCGCGCCTGTGGAAACCCAATCGCAGGTGCGGGATTCACTTAAGCTGGACAGAGGTCACACCTGCGGGTCTTTTGTCGCTGGTGCGGCTCCGCGCTTGCGGAAACCCAATCGCACCTGCGGAGACTGGGAAGGCCTGGCCCAACCTCGCACCTGCGGCTAGGGTCCGCTCTTGCGAGCTCGCACCTGCGGAATTTCCATCGCAGGTGCGGAAACACCAGAAGGAGCCTGGTTCAGCAATTTACCAAGTCCAAAATTCTTCCGTTAAGCATCCAGAACAACTCCGAGGCCCCCGGGACCTCAACCAAAACCACCAAATGACCCCAATACCTTATTCCAACTTAGTCGAGCCTTAACAACACGTACCATAACATCAAAATACCCAAAAATGCATAGATTCAAGCTTAAGGATCATAGGGATTTTCAAGAATTCACCCCCGACGCCGAACCGCGTCTAAACTCGTCCGAATGACCTCAAATTTTTCACACAAGTCATAAATGACATTACGGACCTGCTGTCGCTTTCGGAATTACATTCCGAGTCCGATATCAAAATCTCACCTATCGGCCGAATCGCCGAAATTCTAACTTCGCCAATTCAAGCCTAAATCTATGTCTGGCCTCAAAAACACATTCCGAACACGCACCCAACCCCGAAATCACTGAACGGAGCTAACGGAGTCGACGAATTTCCATTCCGGATCCGTCTTCACACAGCTTCCGCTCCGGCCCAATTTCTAAGGTTAAAGCTCACCTTAAAGGACTATATGTCCAAAAACACTCCAATTTTCATCACTCAACGCTCCGACTCGTTCCATTAACCTAATAAGACATGGGAGCCACAATTATCAGGGGATCGAGGTGCTAACTCTCAAAACAACCGGTCAGGTCGTTACAAGAAGTACCCACGATCAGGTATCATTACGTACGATTTTTTTAGTACAGTTAAAGTTATACTAACCATTTTAGATGATAGGCAAAAAGCTAACCCATAACCAAATGATGATATTAGACCTGAATAGACACGAGGAAGTAACTGAATTCCCGGTCTAGGGTTACAACCTTCTGATGGATATTTTGAAAGGGTTAAGCAGTCATCATCTAAAACTATATACCTTCGAGTTCCGTATATTTTTCCTTTTCAGGAAAATGACCACAAGAAAGGAATAGTCAAGTGCTCGAGATTTCATTCTTCAAAGCTCAAACACTTGGGGGGACTATACAGTATGGAAGGCAAATAAGACTATCAAAAATAGTCAAAGCTCAAGCCTGAAGATCCATCTTTCCCAACAAATCAAAAGTTATGAGCGAAATCAAAGAGCCGAAGATAGAAACACAAAACCTGATTCAGAAACCTACAAAGAACATACTCGTGAATGTAAACGAATGTTTAGGTCAAAGGCATAATTTAGTTACGGGTAGAAATTCATACCTCCATGTTTATTCAAAATCTGTTGTAAAAGAAAATAGTTACGAAAGAGTCATAGACGATACTCAAAACACATGTAAAATATTACGAAAGTTCGAATAATATAAAGACTTTCTTCAAAATATTATTTAGAAAAAACATGTGAATTCCTATCTCTATTTTGTATGTTTACACCATTTTGAAGTTGAGACGTCTTCTTCATTAAGTGTCGTTCATAAAAGGGACCTCTTTTATAAACCGTGCTTATTTAAAAAAGACACGAAATATTGAAGCAATTTTAATGCAAAATTAAATACTAAGGGGTAAAACAAAAACCTGAACATAAAGCATGCAAACACTTAAGAGTAAAATGAAAACTCTAAAAACACCAGTCATGCTAAGAAATTTCAATATTGATATTATATAACGATAGAAACTAAGTATTAACTTAGTTCAAACCGAACTTGTTCATACAAAGTTGCCCCTAAGTTGTCATTGGGGACTTACTAACCAAACTCCACCCCCAAATGGGACCGGGGGTAGCCACCAATTGATAAAAAATAAGAAGGTTTGATAAACACTTTCACTAGACACTAGGGGGATTATCTTCATCAGCAGGAGGAGCGACTTGAGATGGCAAGGGTTGGGCTGCAACTTCATCAGGCACGATCTCATCACCCATTGGAGCTTCAACTTCAGGAGATGAAATTTTTGACTTTGCCGAGGCTTTTCAATTGTCTCCTTGGTTTTGGCAATTTCAGCTTGTAAGTCAAAATTTTCTTGGCCCATTTCCGTCAATGTATCAAGCTGGGCATTCAAATAAGACCAACTCATATCAACAACCGCCTTATCCTCAAGAGCTTCGTAATCTTTCTCCCATTGTTCAACATCTGCTCTCAGCTCATCTCTTTCAACCACGACAACACCATAAGAAGCCTGCAAAGGGGCAAGAGATCTTTCGAGAAATTGAATCTTGTTTGAAGATTCACGGAGGTCTTCTTGAGTTTGAGTAAGTTATTGCAAAAGTTCACTAGCGTAAGCCTCCTTCTGGTCCAACAAGGCTTTCAAGCTTATTATCTCTTCAGTAGCATGGGAAAGCTGCTTCGCAAATGAAGATTCTAGGATGTTCTTATCTTTGCCTTCTTGACTTGATGAAGCCTTCTCGATGGAAATTCTGCTGCAATTACTCTGACCTGCTGCTCCAAGGTACACTTCTCCTCCTCTACTGCCTCCATATCAAGTTGAAGGCTCTCGAATTGCTCAGTCCAGTTATCAGCCTCAGTATGATAGTCATTCATTAATTGCTCCATATGAACGTTCCTTTTCATCAATTCTGTACCAATAAGATTGATCTGCACAAAAAGGGAAGTTAGATACGGTAAAAGTTAAATAAAGAATAATATGAAGGATACCTTTAAGGATGAGTGTACAATCTCGTTCATCCTAGTTAAGGAGCTATGGCTTTCCAACTTAGACTTCTCAATCGGGCCTATCAGAGGCTTCAACCACACATCCGCCTGGCCAGGTTTCTTTAAGAGGCTACCTCCCGCAGGAACCTCTATCATAATTTGCTTCATCTCCCCATTACTGGAAGATCCTACTTCGACAATAGAAGGCACAGAATTAGGGATAGATGAAGGAGACACAGATGGAATAGGGAGGGGGGGAGCAGAAATAGCAACATGAGCGACAGATGAAAGTTCCACTAGAGCAGATGGAGGAAAAATAGCAAGAGGTGCCTCCTCTGAAACTGTATCAAAGCCTTGATGGAATAATTGTTCAATTGATTCATTGGCTGAGGAATGAGTTGCATCTTCAGATTGTATAGGGGCGGAATGCTCTGATTCAGGCACGGAAGGTGGGTCAATAACTGGAGCAGATTCGTCGTCAGATACGACCTTTCTTCTCCGTGACCTCCGAATCAGTGAACCTTCCTCCTATTCTTCTTCATCTTCCAAGGTCCGAGACCCATCCGCTTTCCTATTTGACGAAGAAGAGTTCAGAATAATTTCTTGAGCCTTGGACAACGAAAGCTTCGAAGCAGTTACAGTAGCAGCAGAGACTCGACTAGCAGGAAACCCTAACAAATAAAAGGGATTAGAAAAGCTTAAAAAGGAGAGAAAGGAAATGTAAAAAAAAAACCTACCATGCGTTTTCACTTTCCAACCAAACCTCGCCGAGAGGTACTTCCAAGAACGTTCTTCCATTGGAGAGATCAACAATAATTTTTCTACCCAACCCCGAAAACCGGAGACCTCCTCGTTGGTTCCCATGGTTGCTGCAAAAAGAAAAAGAGAACAGTCACGGTACTGAAAATCTATCAAAAATAAAGAAGAAAGTGAGAAAAACTAGACTCACGTGCAAAGTTCCACTTCTCAGGGAAGGGGAGATTTTCTTCACCTACCAAACCTTTTGTAGGGACAACAACAAACCAGACATACCAACCTCTATCTTTATCATCATCAGGAATAACTAAAACTCTCTTACTTTTAGCCGCAAGAGTAAAAACTCCCTGGAGGAATAACATAGGGGAGTATAGGTGAATAAGATGATAAAAGGTAAAAGGAACTGAAGCCAAGTTGGCCAAATATCTAAGGCATGCTACTGCCCTCCAGATAAGAGGACCGATTTGTCCCAAACACACATAAAAAAATCGACAAAACTCTATAATGACAGGGTCGATGGGAAGATTGAACCCTAAAGTAAAGGGATAAGTGTACATATAAGAATAGCCAGTTTTGTAAGAAGTTATTCTTTGATTCTCATTAGGAACTAAGACTGGAAAGTCAGTTTTCTAGTAACAATCTCTACGCACAAGAGAAATCAAACCCTCAGTGATTTGAGTAGGGTAAAGATCAGCGCGATCATGAGATTTCATGGAAGAAAGCTATTTTCTTATGGATTCACTGTCCTTTACGAAAGAAAACTCAGCAGGAACAATCTCATCAACTTTTGGTTCAGGAAGCGGTTCGCTGGATTCTCTACTCTTAGAAGAAGATCTAGAAACTTTAGCCCTAGAAGAATATGGAGTAATACTAACCCTAGAAGTTGGTGGGGGAGTAGTGTTACGTGAAGAAGAAGAACCCCTAGAAGGTGTAGAACCCAAGCTCCTTAATCTACCGCCCCTCCTACTCCGGATCGGAGCAGAAGAAGGAGATAATTCATCTACCATGATTACTTTCTTGGGATCTTGATTTGAAGAAGACATATTTGCATGAAAGAGGAATTTATAAACAATGAAGGAAAGTTGGAAGTTTTTCGTAAAAGCAAAGGCAAAAAAGGGTATTTATACACAAAGGCAACCGTCAAAAAATAGAAAAAACACTAATGTGAAAGTCATAATTAAAATTGTCACTTCGTGACTGATGCAGTCCCAAAAAGCCATAAAAAGCGCTGATGAATTGCAGAACCTGTCTGAAAATGCCATGTGGAACATGCATTAAATGGAAGTAACAATCAACGCGTAGATTCAGAGATAGGTGCAATGGTACGAGTAAAACGACGACAAAAAATTCCCTCCATAAATGAGTATCCACTTACCAAATATTTAATTCCTAAATATATGGTAAGTGGGGGGACTATATGTATTGGTAAAAAATGGGTTTCACACGTGTAATACCTCTGATGACAAAGCAATCTACGTGGAACAATGGAAACGTGACAGCTGGACAGGAGTTTAGAAAGAGGTACGAGACAATGAGGTACAGAATAATACATACAAGAGACAATTAGAAGCAGGAGCTCAAGTCTAATTGAGGAGTTGAAGAGACACGGTCATAATTAACCAAGGCAGAATAAAGGGCATATTCAAATACCTTCAATCACTGAGCCAAACGTTACAGAATCTTCACGCAACAGTTACGATTACCTATTGTAACGTTACATTAATGGTATTATTAATCATTAATGCTCAATCATTAAGTAGAGTAGACGTTATACTAAGAAATTCCCTATAAAAGGGAGTAAAATCTCACTTGTATGGACACGCTCGAACCACTATTGAAATATATTTACTTTTATGCAATCTTATTGCTTTCTTATTTACGAGTTTAATTTCTATTCTTATTTAATTTACTTGATTATCTTAATCCCGAGTACTTCTTAAAATAGCTTTGACTTAGAATCTAATTCTTTGGTTAAACAAACATTCCGAACACACTCCTAAGTCCCAAATCACCTAACGAAGCTATCCGAACCATAAAAACCCAATTCCGAGATCATTTACCTATAAGTCAACTTCTGATTGACTTTTCCAACAAATTAACCAACTCAAGAGATTAAGTGTCTCATTTCTCTCCACAACCACTCCGAACCCAAACCAATCAACCTAACACCACATAAAAGAGCTGTACCACACAAAATGAAGCAGAAATGGGGGAAATGGGGCTAAACCCTCGGAATGACCGACCGGGTCGTTACAGAGGTTGTTGCCAAAGAATTTAATTGATTGAGATTTGGGATTAATTCTTTAAATTCTTAGTTTGTGATTGGAATTGTTGTACTTTTATAGTTTAAAATTTATGAAGTTAAGTATATCGTTGATTCCTAGTTTATTATTGGAACGATATTAACTTTTGGTTTATTGATTTGGAATTGTATTATGTACTTATAGTTTAAAGCCTTAGTTTTATTTAAGAAGTTAAGCTTATTGTTGCTTCGTAATTTATTAATGGATTGATATTAAATTTAAAACTTAATAATTGCTATAACAAAAATGTCACGACCGAATTTTCCTCCGTTGGGTATCATGACGGCACCTAGTCTTGAGGACTAGGTAAGCCTAACATTGAGTAAACATAAAACATAATATCAAAACTTTTAAATGCTTTTTAACATAACTTTCTATACATTGCACATCTTCCCTAAACCCGGCGAATACAAGTCATAAGTTTTAAAGAATTTACACTAAGACTTATAATTACCACTGTTCGGAAATAAATACAACAGTGTATGACAAAAAAATATAAGACGGTGACTCTGAAACCCGCGAATGCTGTAGTGGTTTACCTTGAGTCTCCACAACAGCAACCACGCTGCTAACTATCGATCGGCCGACTATGCAAAACTTGGAATCTGCACAAAAATGTGCAGAAGTGTAGAATGAGCACACCACAGCGGTGTCCAGTAAGTATCAAGACTAACCTCAGTGAAGTAGTGACGAGAACTAGTCAGGATACCCACTGGTTGTAGCGCCCCCTTTTTCCTCGCGGAGATCGCGTTTATGACATTCTGACAACTCTTTTAAAGGAAGAGGGTTATTTAAAAGAGAAGAGTCGCCACCTAACAATTTTTAAGGTGCGTGAGGGAACCTAGAGTAATTAACTCATGAAACTAGTTTGCATCACCAGAGATCGGGTAAGGGCTTGAGATTATCCGGAGGGGAAGGTATTAGGCACCCCTCAAGATCCACAAATGTGGTTCCCGGCCAAATAGTTTTCGTGAATTCATACAATTAACAAATAACAGGTAAAGAGGCTTAGGTAAGAAGGGATTTCAAACAAGTGTTCAAGTTATTGAATTTTGGGAAGGAAAAGAACTAATATAACATTTAAAGGAGGGATATCCTAGATTTAACATAATATGGATCACATCAATGCAATACCCGATAGACACTCCTCAAAGAGGGGCTACACATGGTATTAGCGCACCGGTCATCATATCCATATTCTACCCTTTCCCACCCCGTGAGGGTAATTAAAGCGCGTGTTGGTCACGCACTCTATTGCATGCTGTTACCCGTCCCTTCCTATAAGTCCTGGAGGAAATTAGGACTCCTACCCTAAAGGGAGGTGCTAGGAAGACCCTCAGGTTTTAAAGGTAAAAATTCTAGAGCGACATATAAGAAACAAATAGGACTTGCAAATAAAAGGGGGAGCATGGAAAACACGAAAGGGCTCACATATACCTCCACATATATTGCACATAAACAACATGTCTCATAAAAAAATTAAGGTCCAGGTTTAGATCCTAAAGCATGGTATCTAGGTGATAATAACAAAGAGGCAGATTCATTTCGTAACTCAGAGAGGAAGTCCTAGTCTTGGCTTGCCTATTGATTTTAAGCATGCTGATAGTTAGACAATACACATAGAAAAGGAGTATTTCCAGTTTAATGATTTCAATTAACTAAGGCTTGCCTAGGCGTGGGATAATGCTCAGTAGTTACCCAGATTATTAAAGAAAATTGTTTGAGTTGTTTTTGCCTAAAACATGCTGCACCTAAGTGCGTAAAAAATGCAGAATCATTGCCAATTATTTATAGACATGGTAAAACAAATTAGGTTCTTTTTATGTATTAGTAGCTTAACTAGGTGTTTTAAAATGAGACCTTAGAGAGGGGTATCTATTACACATATAAAGGTACAAACTGTTTGAGATATGTGTTTAGGCTAAGTGCCATTTGAATGAGTATGACCCTAAGGCATGATTTATAATGCAGTGTGATACAGAACGATTATATGCAGAATTTCTAGATGCATAGTTTCGAGATAAGCAAGAATGATAGTTTTAATTGTTGTTTACCTTGAGCAGGACCTCTACGTATATAGCACAGTAAGATAGGATCGCAATTTTGTTAGCGCATTCGTTCTAAGGCAGGAATTAGGTTACATTTCAGAATACAAGGCAAAATTACATATAAGCAGTTTTGTTGTTATTATTGATCCTATGAACAAGATTTCTAAGTGAAGGCAAGGAATGATGATATACTGAAAGAAAAGCAGACGAACGAACCTAATGTCATGGTATCTAAATGCATGCATGCTTGGCATGTTGTACCTAAACATGGTTACTATTGCACACATAAAGAAAGTAAACCTATATGCATGATTTCTACCCATACTTAGACTATAGCATGCATATCCCCACCCATTTTCACTATCCGACCCCAGAATCATTTTTTTACAAATGATTATTACAAACTTTTGAATATGAAATACATAATTAAAAATAGGAAAAGTTGAAGTTAACTATAGGGAGCCTGCAATAATAGGACCAAGTCTCCAGATCCTCAATTCCATATGTCATAACCTTTCATAATCCGGGTGTGTCAGAGTTCCTAAGGACCTCGGAGGATCCCAGGCAGTGCTCACACCCAGATTTCATAGCCAAGATGGAGTAAGTGTAGTATGGGAATGCCAGCCTTGTGTGTCAGAGTTCAAAGGGTTCTCAAAGGGTCTCCAAGGCAGTGCTCACATGAAGGGGGCTGAACTTAAGAAACTAGAAGTAGAGTGAGATGTGCTCATAGTTTGGGAAGTTTAAGTGAAAACAATATTGAAAATAGTTTGAGAAGAGGAGGGACTTAGTAAAGATCAGCCTTTTTTAAAACAAAGGTTCAACTGACGAAAACAGTTTTTTGAGAGACACCAAACTCAAAACAAAAATAAAGCTAGCATCACATAAAGGACCCAGGGTGGCCTAGCAGTCACAAACTAGGGTGAGAGGTTTGAGGGACAAATACACAGCCTGTGAAGCAGGCAGAAGCACACATATACCCACAATCAAGGGTTCCTAAGGGTTCAGGGGAGGTCAGGGGTATAACTAAACGTCAAATTGGAGTAACATATCAACCAAACGACTGACATCATGATTGAACTAACATATTAGTCATATGCATGGAGATCCATATAAGGAATAGAGGCTAAGTGTAGAGAGACACATTGGTGAAGTGAAACTAAACATGTAGAGGGGATTCAGAACTCTAATTGCATGTTGAACAGCAAGACCATAAGTAGAAACATATAAAAAATACAAGGAATTGAACTATCAATAGAAACATATTGGTTTGATGACTGAAGCTTAAATCAGAACATACCAGTATGATGAAGAAAGCAGTACTACAAGCAAAGATAGGAGATGCACAGTGGTTAGCCTTGGCTTGCAGCCGGCTAACTTAAAGTAATAGCAAGTTGAACAAAAGAGAGGATAAAGAGAGTATGAAACTTTAGTTGTGAAAGAGAGAGTGCACAGATCAGTTTTTTATCTATGTCTGTGTGTGTTAAAGAAAGAGTAAAGTATTTATAGCTTTTGAAAACGAGTAGAAAATAAGGTAACAAGTACTGGTTTAACATAATAATGGAAGTAATATTCAATCAGAATCAATCACAGGCCTGGACTTCCTTTGATTATGGAGTCCTAATTCAAACGGACATACTTGGTGTTACATAAGGAAAGAATCAATTATGAACTAATTTTACTATAGCAGGAGTAGTAAGGCATGTATCATGTGATAAAGGCCAAATACATAATCTTTCACATAAGGAAAATATATACCGGATACTTGACAACATGTATGAGCACATAAATAAGGTAGGATACAATTCAATTCTAAAAAGTCAGCCACAAGAATCACAGATGGGACTAAAATCTCAAAGAATCAGTTCTAATTAAGGAAATCATCTCACAAATAAGGAAACAATTTAAAAATCAATACGAGAGTATAAGGAACATGCAAAAAATTATAGATTCAAGGAGGATATCACAACATTACTAAGAGATGCACAGAATCGGTACGGTATTAGAACAATCAGACTTATTAAAACAAATAATCATGAAGGTCAGAGAACCCTAAGCAAGAAAATAACAGAAATAATAGAAGGTTGGAAACCTTAACAATAAAACTATAGCGAGAAGCATAGAACCCAGAGAGAGTCCGGAAGAACATATAGATAAGCAAACATAATAAATATTACGAACATAAACCCTAAAAATTGGGGCTTCATCAGAATACTTCAGGGTAAAAGAGGAGATTTAAGCAGAACGTTTAAAAACATACTGGAAATCAATATTAGTACTAAAATCAAAAGATAAAAACGTTTTAAAAAGGGGCCAAGAAACCCTAGTTGAAGATGAAGAGTTATTTCAGAGAAATCGGGAAAAATCTTTGAGGAAAACAACGATAAACTCACAATATACATAGATCTATAACAGATCTAAAAGAAATCGTAAAACCTTAAATTTTAGGGTTTCAGAGAACCCAAATAAAATGAGAAAACCTTAAGGTTTCACCAGCTTTTAGCCGGAGAGGTCATAGATCTTACTCAGACGGCCGGAGGTGGTCGAAAATGGCATGAGAAACCATGAGAGGTGAGTGAACCGCCTTCTGGTTCCTCTGAGGGCCTCAAGGTGGTGATACCCGGCGTAGAAGTGAAGCAAAGGCCAAGCCATGGTGAGAGGCCATGATTTCCGGCAGGAGAAGTGGCCGGAGGAGATGAACGGACTACATCGGAGGAAGGAGGCGAGGGGAAGGATCTAGAGAGAACCAGAGGGATAAAGAGAGATTAGAGATATGAAAATGAAGGGTGTGAAATGAGAGGGGTCTGGGGGGTTAGGTTAGAGTTAATTAAGGAAAGGTTTAATCCGGGCCGTTGATCAAAATTGATCAACAACCAGGATTTAGCAAGAGTTGGGTTGGGTTTGGGTAGGATTTGGGCTTGGGTATTGGGTTAATTCAATTGGGCTGGGGTTTGGGTAAATTAGGCTGAAATTGAAATTTATAAATGGCTATACGTTAAATACCCATTAAAATAGATAACTAATTAATAAAAAATAGCTAGTAATTATATAAAAAATGAAATTGAGGCTAAATAAATAAAATTAAGGCAATTAGCTAATATCAAAAATATAAAATGGCTAATAAGTGATTTAAATGGGTATCAACAGCTGCCCCTCTTTACCCGGGAAGGATGAAAGAGTTGTCGGGTAAAGATATGATGGCCAATTTTGACCGAGTAGAAATGGTTCTCAAGATTTAGGCCGCACCCTGGTTTCTGAGCTGCCTACATATCCCATGTTTTATAGAAATCAGGCCGTATGTAGTTCAAGAGTCATCGACGAAGTATACCGATGATGTTTTACAAGAACGGGCACAGAGTACAGGGTTAGGCAGACGAACGGCTGACGGGGTAGTTAAGAGAACTGGAGCGGACTGCTCCTGCCAGGATGGCTGTTGCTTGCCGGATTACCTGCAAATGAACAATACAAGCATATATCGTGCGTAATTTAAACGTGATGAAAATTCCCGTTGGACTATGAATGCTGTCTTTGGACGGTTAAGGATGACGTCTTTAGACCATGATGTCCTGAGCCATGAATCGCTTGATGCAAGATTCGCATGCCATGAAATTATGTTCTCGGGCCATGAAGATGGTGCCTCCGAACCATGATGCCTTTGAATAATGATATGCAAACTAATAAAAGAGATCCTCGGGCCATGACATGGTGTTCTTGGGCCATGAAGATGGTGCCTCCGAACCATGATGCCTTTGAATAATGATATGCAAACTAATAAAAGAGATCCTCGGGCCATGACATGGTGTTCTTGGGCCATGAAGATGGTGCCTTCGAATGATGATGCCTTCGGATGAGTTGGCGATATTTCAGCGCATGACGATGCAATAGTATGATGCTAACAAGACAGAGTTTAAACTTGCGAATTAAAGGGGCAGAGCTTAGCCCGAAAGGAAAGCGAAGTAAATAATGCTAGAGGCGGGGTTGCCTTTTAAAAGTAAATGGGAGGCAGCGTTTTAGCCTTAGAAGGCAGAATGGTAGCCTTATGCAAATGCAGATGGAGGTAGAGCTTGACCTCGGAAGGCAGAAAGGTAGCCTTATGCAAGATGCGAATGCAGATGGAGACAACGTTTAGTCTCGGAAGGCAGAATGGTAGCCTTATGCAATGCAGATGCATATGGAGACATCGTTTAGTCTCGGAAGGCAGAATGGTAGCCTTATGCAATGCAGATGCAGACGGAGACAATGTTTAGTCTCGGAAGGCATAATGGTAGCCTTATGCAATGCAGATGCAGATGGAGACATCGTTTAGTCTCGGAAAGCAGAATGGTAGCCTTATGCAAGAAATAAAATGCAGATGGAGGTAGTGTTTAACCTCGGAAGGTAGAATGGTAGCCTTATGCAATGCAGATGCAGATGGTGACAACATTTAGTCTCGGAAGGCAGAATGGTAGCCTTATGCAAGAAATAAAATGCCAGTAGGAATTCTTAGCTGGTGATAAATTGCGGCACTGTGATTGTTGCGAGTATTGTGATAATTGAAGCATCATTTGTGCTGATAATGAATGTCGGCATGTGCGGCGAGTTTGAGAAGCGTGTCTTTGAGCAATATATGTCCTTGGGGTGGATAGTATATTTTTTGGGCCTTTGCAATCTTTGTGCCTGCATCCAAAGAAAAATCGTGAGTTATGTAAGGGGAAAGGTTAGTTCGCATTCCCGCTGGCTTTACTTGACTCGTTTTCTTGATCATGATGATACTGTTTGTATCATTGGGGTAGCGTCTGCTAAAGAAGTTGCTTCAAAAAATAAATATGCATGATTTTGTAAAGTATAATATAAGCATATAGTCTAAAATAGTTTTAGATGAACCGACGACCGTGACACGGTTCGAGACATAGCAACCTCTCCTACTACGGAATTTTGAGGGTCCTCATCAAAATTCTGCCCCAGTTTGATGGGTGGATACTTCTGACTGTTGCTCTTGCAGCGATCGGCTGAACTTGCTTCAGAATTTTGAGGGTCCTCCTCAAAATTCTTCCCCAGTTTCCAATTGTGGGGAGAAATGAGATTTTTATTGAATTGTGACCGAACCCATAGGGATGCCTACGTATCCCCTCTTAAACGGGAATCAGGTCAGTCGTAGTTCAATTTACATTGTTGACAAAAGCATAAAGAGTTACACATAGTAGCGTTTGACTGCATCTGAATTGATTGGTTTTGGCCAGACTTCTCCGTCCATTTCTGCAAGTATGAGTGCTCCTCCTGTCAGTACTCTGTGAACCATGTACGAACCCTGCCAGTTGGGAGAGAACTTCCCTTTGGCTTCATCTTGATGTGGGAAGATTTTCTTTAGCACCAGCTGCCCTGGTGTGAATTGTCTTGGCTTGACTTTCTTGTTGAAGGCTCTAGTCATTCTGTTATGATATAGCTGACCATGACAAACCGCATTCATTCTTTTTCCATCTATGAGAGCTAGTTGCTCATAACGGTTCCTTACCCATTCTGTGTCGCTGAGCTCAGCTTCTTGTATAATTCTCAGAGATGGAATTTCGACTTCAACAGGAATAACAGCCTCTGTACCGTAGACCAGCATATAGGGAAATGCCCCGGTTGATGTGCGGACCGTGGTGCGATATCCCAATAAGGCGAACGACAACTTCTTGTGTCACTGCTTGTGCCTTTCTACCATCTTCCTTAGTATCTTCTTGATGTTTTTGTTGGCAACCTCTACGGCTCCATTCATTTGAGGTCGATAGGCTGTGGAGTTCTTGTGTTTGATCTTGAAAGTTTCACACATAGCTTTCATTAAGTCACTATTGAGATTGGAACCATTAGCGGTGATGATTGCCTCTGGCACTCCAAACCGGCAAACAATGCGGTCGCGGACGAAATCAGCCACAAATTTCTTGGTAACTGCTTTGTAGGAGGCTGCTTTGACCCATTTAGTAAAGTAATCAATGGCGACCAGAATGAACCTGTGTCCATTGGAGGCGGCAGGCTCGATTGGTCCAATGACGTCCATGCCCAAGGCGGCGAACGACCACGGGGAACTTGTTGCGTTGAGCTCACTCGGAGGTACCTTTATCATATCTCCATGTATCTGATAGCGGTGCCATTTTCGGACGGACTGGATGCAGTCCGTTTCCATAGTCATCCAGAAGTAACCAGCTCGGAGTATCTTCTTTGCTAATACAAACCCATTCATGTGCGGGCCGCAGGTCCCAACATAAATTTCTTCTAGTAGTTTTGATGCTTCTTTTGCATCGAGACACCTTAATAAGCCCAAGTATGGAGTTCTCCTATACATGATTCCTCCGCTGTGAAAGAAATTGTTAGACAATCTCCGAAGTGTGCATTTCTGAGTGGAATTTTAAAGCTCCGGGCATTCTCCTTTTGCCAAGTATTCCTTGATGTCGTGGAACCAAGGATTTCCGTCTGCTTCTTCTTCGACATGGGCACAGTAAGCTGTCTGACTGTGGATCTTCACCGGAATAGGGTCAATGATTTTTTTGTCCGGATGCTGTATCATTGAGGACAAAGTAGCCAAAGCATCGGCGAACTCATTCTGGATTCTGGGGACATACCGGAATTCTATCTTTGTGAACCTCTTTCTCAACTCCTGAACATGATGCAGATAGGGTAGTATCTTGGAATTCTTGGTTGCCCATTCTCCCTGTACCTGATGTACCGATAATTCTGAGTCACCAATAACTAACAGCTCCTGGACGTTCATGTCAATGGCCATGTTGAGCCCTAAGATGCAGGCCTCATATTCAGCCATATTGTTGGTGCAGGGAAATCTGAGTTTGGCGGATACTGATAATGCTGGCCGGTCTCTAATACTAGGACTTCTCCAATACCGACTCCCTTGAAGTTTGTTGCACCGTCAAAGAACATTCTCCAACCGTCGTAAGATTCCACAATGTCTTCTCCTACGAATGATACCTCTTAATCAGGAAAATATGTTTTCAGGGGTTCGTATTCTCCGTCCACGGGATTCTTAGCAAGATGGTCTGCCAATGCCTGTTCCTTGACCGCTTTTTGAGTCACGTAGATAATGTCGAACTCGCTCAGCAGGATTTTCCACTTGGCTAGCTTGCCAGTGGGCATAAGCTTCTGAAAGATGTACTTCAGTGGATCCATCCTTGATATGAGATATGTCGTGTAGGCACAGAAGTAGTGCCTCAGCTTCTGCGTGACCCAAGTCAAAGCGCAGCACGTGCGTTCCAATAAAGAATACCGGGCCTCGTACGGAGTGAACTTCTTGCTGAGATAGTAAATGGCTTGCTCTTTTCTCCCTGTTTCATCATGTTGCCCAAGAACGCAACCGAAAGCTCCATCCAGTACGACAAGGTAGAGTAGCAGGGGTCTACCTGGCTCAGGTGGTACCAAAACCGACGGTATTGACAAATACTCTTTGATTCTGTCGAAAGCCTTTTGAAAATCCTCGGTCCACTTAGTTGTGGCGTCCTTCTTCAGCATCTTGAAGATCGGCTCATAGATGACTGTAGATTGTGCTATGAATCGGCTGATGTAATTAAGCCTCCCCAAGAAGCTCATAACATCTTTTTTGTTCTTTGGCGGTGGTAGTCCCTGAATGGCTTTGACCTTTGACGGATCCAATTCTATTCCCCGGCGCTGACAATGAATCCCAGCAACTTCCCAACAGGAATCCCGAATGCACACTTCGCGGGGTTCAACTTCAGATTGTATTTTCGCAACCTGTTGAAGAACTTCCTCAAATCCTCTATGTGGTCAACAACTTTCTTTGATTTGATAATGATGTCATCAACATATACCTCGATCTCCTTGTGAATCATGTCATGGAATATGGTGGTCATAGCCCTCATGTAGGTGGCCCCTGCATTCTTTAGGCCGAACGACATCATCTTGTAACAGTACACTCCCCAAGGCGTAATGAACACTATTTTCTCAACATCTTCTTCATCCATCCAAATTTAATGATAACCAGCGAAGCAATCCACAAATGACTGTAATTCATGCTTGGCACAATTGTCAATTAGAATGTGTATATTTGGCAAGGGGAAGTCATCTTTCGGACTGGCCCGGTTGAGATCCCGGTAGTCGACACAGAATTTGACCTTCCCGTCTTTCTTTGGCACATGTACAATGTTGGCTAACCATGTCGGGTATTCAACCACCCGGAGGACTTTGCCCTTGATCTGCTTGGTAACTTCTTCTTTGATTTTCAAACTCATGTCAGGTTTGAACTTTCTGAGCTTTTGTTTTACCGGCGAGCATGTTGGATTGGTTGGCAACTTGTGAGCCACAATGGACGTACTTAGACCATTCATGTCATCATACGACCAGGCGAATATGTCTTCATACTCCTTTAGGAACTCTATGTATTCTTTCTTTTCGGACGGTGACAAGTGAATGCTGCTGCGTGTTTCCTTGACATTTTCTGAATCTCCCAGGTTGACAACCTCAGTCTCATCCAGGTTGGACTTAGGTCTGTATTCAAAGTTTTTGACCTATTTAACTATCTCATTGGGTATATCATCTTCATCTGAATCAATATCTGTTTGCTGCGTCGTCTCGTCGCACGTCACAGTCATCGGTTCATCAAGACAAATAATAGTAATACTGTATAGATAAAGTAATGAGAGAAAAACGGTAACAATAAATATCAGATTCGTAAGGGAAAATTATAAGATGCTTTGATAAATTGCATAATAGTTTTGAACATTGAGGATCTTATTGCGGGAATTGAAAATGCAGAAGAGGGAAAATCATTTAGTAAATAAAACAGTAAGTAATGCTTGTTTTATCCTTGCTACCCCGAGGCTTGTCGGGCTTTGGTGGTCCTGATAAACTAGTTCTTGAGAGATGTCCCCTCGCTTACAGCCTGTATGGAAGGGCCTTCCTCCCCCTCCTCCTCGAGAACAACACAACAATCCATATCGTTGTCCTCTAGGAACAAATTCCTCATTGCTGCAAGTGCTTCCTCTTCGCCTGATCCATAGATAATGTCGGCCTGCTTGAAGGTCTGTTCCAGATGAGGTATTGGCTGCTCCAAAGGGTAGTAGGGACCGCGCCACGGTGGTGACCAATCGTTGAATTCTTCCTAGGTGTATTCATACCCCAGACCGAAAGTAGTACAATGTTTTTGAGCTTGATGGGCTTCGTGATCCCTTGGAGGTTCTTACCGAGCCCTTTGCCTGGCTCGTACCCCTCCCAGTTCAGGATGCTCTCGATCTTACTATCCCACCACTTTTCCTAGTCGATATCATTGACCCGTTCAATGTGGTGGTAATTTCCTCCACTAAGCTTTATTCTTCCCTCGATGACCGGGATAGTCTGGCGACCATAAATATGATTGCTACCGTTGCCGTGAATAATCACCTCCTGGTGATTCCACTCGAATTTTACCGCCTGATGTAGTGTTGACGCTACGGCCCCAACAACATGGATCCAGGGTTGCCCCAACAACAGGTTGTAAGATGTCGGGACGTCTATCATTTGGAAGTCCACTTCGAACCAAGTCGGTCCCATCTGTAGACATAGACTGATCTCCCCAATAGTAGACCTTTGAGAACCGTCAAAGGATTTTACGTTGATCGCTCCCTCTCTTATCTCATGCAGTCCTTTACCCAGTTTCTTGAGTGTTATCAATGGACAAATGTTAAGACTGGAACCTCCATCTATCAAAATCCTCGTGATGAAATGATCTTTACATTGCATGGTGATGTGCAACGCTTTGTTGTGTCCCAATCCCTCGGGTGGTAACTCATCTTCATGGAAGGTGATCTTGTGACTCTCCAACACCTGGCCCACCATATTGGCCATATCCCCTCTAGTGATGTTGTTTGGTAAATACACTTCACTCAACATCTTCAACAGAGCACTTCGGTGCGTCTCGGAATTCTGCATCAAAGAGAGGATGTATATTTGTGCTGGTGTCTTGTTCAGCTGGTCGATGACTGAATACTCCTTAGCCTGTACTTTCCTCCAAAGGTCATCTGGACTTGTTTCAATAACAGGTGGCCGGTTGGCAGGCTGCTTGCTCGATTCGGCCAGATGTTTAGGATTATAGTCTCTACCAGTTCTTGTCACACCCTGCGCTGCGACAACTTCCTCAGTTTTTCCCTTGCCTTTCCTTCTCGCCTCGGCTGTATAGTCCCAAGGGATATCATTTGAGTAGAAAGGTCGCGTGGTCGACATCGCCACTGGAATTGGTGCAACTATCCTTACTTTGAATGGAACATGTGCCTTGGGTGGCAACACTGCAACCTCAAATGGTGCGGGTGCATTTGCCAGAGACACAAACTCAACTTCAATCGGCACTCGTGTCTTTGCAGGTGGCGCTGCTTCAAACTCAAGTGGTATGGACATGTTTACCTCAACATCCCCAGATGGTTGAATCTGGACTATGATCGGGTTGAGGGTGACTGCTGGTTTCTTTGGATCATCGCCTTTTGTGATCAACCCGATTGATCCCTCGGGATCCCAATCATCTTCTATCTCAATCATATGGATACCTCAATCCTTATGGTCTGGTAAAGGATTGTTACGGACGTTTGAAGTGGGGTCTTTTGCCATAATAAGCTTGTTGTCAATGAGAGCCTGTATCTTGTCCTTCAGAGAGCGGCATTCTTCGATGGTGTGTCCTTTCATGCCGGAATGGTATGCACAAGATTTTTTTGGGTTAACCCACTAAGAAGGGTTCTCAGGGGTGACAACAGTGATAGGTGTGACGTAACCAACAACTTTGAGCTTTTCATACAGCTGGTCAATGGGATCGGCTATGGCGGTGATTGTTTTGGAGGGCGGTGATCAATGTTAGGACGAGGCCTATGGATGTTTTGACGGGTAGGGGGTGATTGGTAATGAGATGGCTGGGAATTATAAGTATGGTAGACGAGAGCGGGTTGGGAGTATCTAGGTGAGGTAGGTTGATACGAGGGTGGTGGAGATTGGTATGTGGGTGGTGGATCTTGGTAAGAAGGTGAGGGTGCTTGGTAATTCGGGGTTGACTGGTATGCGAGTGGAGGTGTTGGATAAATTTGGTATTTGAGTGGGGATTTGGCTCTTTGTGCAACCATTACAGCTCCCACGTCTATCTTCTTAGACGCACCACCTGACTGTAAAGCCTTGTTAGTGGCTTGCAAAGCTTCAAAATTTGTAACCATACCATTCTTGATACCTTCTTCAATCCGCTCTCCCAATTTGATAATGTCGGAGAATTTGTGGCCTTTAACCATCATTAGCCGTTCATAATACTGCGGGTCCTGAGCCCGAACAAAGAATTTGTTCATCTTTTCCTCCTCTAGAGCAGGTCTGACTTTAGCAGCTTCAGACCTCCAACGAGTAGCATACTCGCGAAAGGTTTCTATGGGTTTCTTCTTCAGGTTTTGGACGTAGAATACATCTGGTGCGTTCTCTGTATTGAATCTAAACCTGTCCACGAAGTCTGTTGCCATACCTACCCAGTTTGACCATTTCTTGGGGTCTTGGCTGATGTACCAAGATAGTGCATCTCCCTTCAAACTCCTTATGAACAACTTCATGCGGATTCTTTCATCCTTTCCTACGCCGACCAATTTGTCATAATAGGTCCTCAGATGGAACCTCAGATCACCAGTACCGTCAAACATTTCGAACTTCAGAGGTTTGTACCCCTCGGCCAGTTCGACATCAGGTTGTATACAAAGGTCTTCATAATTCAACCCTTCGATTCCCTTGGTTCCTTCAACACCTTGAACTCGGCTAGTCAGCTTCCTAAGTTCCTCGACCAAGTTTTTGATAAGTAAATCCTTTTCGTCAGACTCGGATGTATGTGTGACAGGCGGAGTGGTGTGAGTCACAATTTCCACATAGATGGGATTGTTGTAGGCGTGGAAATGGTCCTTCGTGGGGTTTTGAGGTTTTGGGATGATTGTTGGAGTGTTGCGGCAGGCATTGCACTGTGCTGGGAGAGTTTGGTTCTTTGGGGGAGTGGTGTGATGATGAGGTGCAGGATGCTGTCTTGGGATATTCTGTGGAGGTGTAGGCTTCTGAGCATTTGGAAAGTTGACGTCTGGGACGTTGAGGGAAAATGACAGATTGGCCAAATTCCGGACCTGGTCGAGTTCTTCTTAAAACTTCAGCAATTTTTTTTCCAGTGGTGACATATTCTCATGCAAGACCTGAATACCTCGGCCGTTAGTGGCCTCTACCCGTTCAACCGTATTTTCCTTCTTGATACCACTAGATTCTGCCATCTTACTTTTGCCTTTGTTTCTGCCTTTGGGAGGACTAGGAGGAGGAGTAGGTGGAGGCCCTTGGATCTTGTGCGATAGGCTGATGATGCCAGAATAAGGGTGGCCGGGTCTTTGTTTTGGGCCCATGAGCCCGGGCCAAGCGGGCCCAACGGTCATAATTTTAATTTTTTTTTTTAAAATGGCCAACGGCCAGATTTTTAAAATCTAGCCGTTTGAGCCTTAAAA
>ML277902.1:0-18278 GCA_005239495.1 Nicotiana undulata
TGCGGTCACACCAGAAGATTTCCCACCAGCTGTGCAACTGCTGGTTTTTGACCCCGATCGGGGCCCGGGAGACCCTTGGGCCCACCCGAGCCCTCGACAAATTATACCAAAAAGTCCCAAATCACATGACGGACTTGCACGAGCTCCCAGAACACTAAAAACATCATCCAAACTGTAAATCACCATCCAAAACCCCTTAGTTTCAAACATAGGATTTCAAGAAAATTCAAATGGCTCACCAATACGCCGAACTGGTCTATACTGCTCGGAATGACCCCAAATTTTGCGGACAACTCATAAATGACTATACGGAACTATTTCCAGTTCCGGAATTCCATTCGGACCATGATATCACGAGGTCCAATTCCAGGCTGAATTCCAAATCTTATGAAATCCTGAATTCCAATTCAGGTGCCGAAATACTCCCGGGTCATCAGAAACCCGAGGCGAACACACTCCCAAGTCCGAAATCATCATCCGGAGCTGCTGGAGCTGTCAGAACTCGATTCCGAGGTCGTTTTCTCAAAATGCAGCTCGGAACCAAAATTAGCCAAATAGGCTAGCCTTCAGGAACCAAGTGTTCCTCAACTGGCCAAANTCCCAACACACAAAACGACCGGTTGGGTCGTGTCATAATTAATCTTGGAAAAGGTAATTTGGGGTTGGGAAAGATTTACTAACAAGAACTTGAGGCATTAACCCTCACTTTATAAGTTTTACTTAGGAATAGGATTGGAATACTTGTAGCCATATTCGGGTGTGCTTAATCTCTTAATTGTTTTAGAGATAATTCAATTAGGAAGTCTTGTTAGTCTTCGGAAGAAGATAACATAGAATTAATATTCGAGGCTACTTAATATTAACTCGCTCATATTAGTAACATCATGAAATACATTAGATTATTACTTGAGTGTAATTACCCGTGTATCCATGCTTGTAACCATTGATTATTTTACTTGCTTTCTAGGTTAGTTTATATTTTTGCAATTAGTTATAATATTTTCTCAAAAACACCTATTAGTGTTTATCTTACCATAATGAGCGACAATTCCCTTACTTGCCTAATCGCCTATATATATTATTTTCTATGGGATGCGATCCCAACTCATAGTTGGGTATATTATATTGCATGTGATTGTGTCCGCTTACTATTTTAGTAGTTGATTTAGACGTCATCAAAGTTGGCGTCGTTATCGGGAAACAATTAGGCGAATTGAGGTTGTTTGAGAAGTAAGCATACGTGCTTTGGTCCAAACATATGAATATTTGTGTAGTTATTTTTATTATCTTTATTTATTTTCTTATTTGTTCTTGTTTATTTTATTATTCATTTTCTTAATTTTTATAAATGGCATCATGTAACAAAGATTGGCCGGATTGTATTTATTCATACTTTGATGACCCTTGTATTATGGAGGACCACACTCGTGAAAAAAATATTTAAATTCTCCCAGGGGTGGATTTTGCACACAGTATCAAATCCATGAGTGGTGTATATGTGATAGGTTTGGTGGTCAAAATGGCCATTTAGGCAATTGTGCTTGTTTCTTCTTCCCTCTTCCGAACCCCCACTATGACGAATCTACTTTTGGTTTTGATAATTATAGGGATTTGGAAGTGGAAAAACTAAGCATGGTCAAAATGAAGAGTTCAAGCTCATGGTTGAATGCTTACTTGAAGGAGGAAATAAAGATAAAAAATCCTTGAAGGAGATTTTGGAAAATAGTCTCTAAAATGATTTGACAGTTGAAAGGTTGAACTTACAAATGAGAGAAAACCTTGAAGCTTTAGAGGTCCAAAAAGCCTTGGAAGTGGATGATAGACAAGAACCTCCCTTAGTGGTTGAAGCCGGAAATCCTTCTTTGGCGCTTGATACAAATCAAGAAGAATTCTCAAATTCTCAAAATGAAAGGCTAATTCTCATGTTGGTGACCATTCTTGAAAATCAGGAGAAGCACAACATGGAACTCGAGGACTTGAAACAAGTATTAAATCGAAATGATAAGACTATCCGCACCTTGGAAGAGCAAATGAAACCATTGGTTGAGGCTCATAGCGTTCACCAACTTGATAGTGTTGAAAGAGTTCAAGAAAAGTCCAACTTCAAGGAAGAAAGTGATCTTTATTGTGAGGAATCAAGAATTGAACATCCGCCAACTAAATCCATGCTCGTTGGAGATGTTGAAAAAAAAAAAAGAATTAGTGTCAACCGGTGTTATTGGAAAGATAGTTGAAGTTGACTCTAGTCTAGGGGGAAAAGAGAATGTCAAAATCCCGAAAAAGTTACAAGTTGGGTGGTTGGTAGGTCATTCCAAGCACTTTTCAACTTTGGAATTCTATGGTTATATGAGAACTATCCATGTGAATATGGGAATATAAAGAAAAAAATAAAAGAGCCATACGTCTTATAATTTGAATAATCAAGCATGAAAAATGACACCCTTCAAAAGAAATCCATGAAATACAAAACAAATAAGTTGATATTGGGCATGATCATCTAGTTACCACCCCCGTCGCTCGTGGTCACAAGCTTGATTTCAAGTTAGGTGGCCAGTTTATTTCCTCCAAGTGGAGAAAAAAATGGTAAACTTGAGTAAAATCTTGCCACAATGTTAAATACGGAACTTGGTGGGAGGCAACCCATCATTTTCAAAACATTTAGTCGTTTTTTAAATTTTCTTTTCTAAAGTGGCTTTTGGATTCAGAAGTTCCAAGGTTGTTTTGGTTTGAATTGGCAAATGTTGAAAACTTGAAGGTTTGAAAGGTTCATAGGTTTGAACATGTTTGATTTTATTGGATTCAGAATTTGGTTTGAAAAGTTGGAATATGTTCGTTTCGTCATTTGAGACTAGTGTGTAAATTTTTAGGCCATTCCGAGTTGTTTAGGCATGTTCGACGTAAGTTTGAAATACAAAAATTTAGATTAGTTCATTAAGTTTGGATTGAGGTTCGATTCATGGTTTTGATGTTAATTTGTGTTTGATTTGAGGCTCGAGTAGGTCCATGTTATATTTTGAAATTGGATGGTGTGATTGGATGGGGTCCTAGGGGACTCGGGTGATTCCAATGGGTTTCAGACCATTTCTCCTTGTTTTGGATCTGCTGGTTTTTCGTGTTCTAGTGTTACTCACGATTGTTGATGGTGTGTCACGATTTTGGAGAGTGTTTTGGTGGTAGGTGATGTTTTCTCATCGTGTTCATGATGGGGTGGTTGTATTCATGTAGCATTACGTGACTTAGGCATCACGTTCGCGATCAAGGTTTCACATTCATGTAGAAGAAGCCCGACAGGGGGATGGCATGTTTTTGGCCATCACGTTTGTGTGTATGAGATCACGTCCGCATAGGCTCAGCAGAGGAACGCATCGCGTTCGCATAGATGGCCTTGCATCTGTGGAGAAATTGCAGCAGCTGGGAAAGGACTTAGACTTTACGATCGCGAAGGGTATCGCTGGGAAGTTACTTAAGTACTCTATTTCGAGGGTTTTAGCCATTTTATCACATTTTGATATCCGTAGCTCGGATTTAGGTAAATTTTGAGATGATTTTCACCATTTGGATTGGAGTAAGTATTTTTTACTCTGATTTGGTTATTATTTATGATTCTGTCCTTGATTATAGCAATTCAATGATGAATATAATTGGAGAAAACTAGGTATTTTTGCAAAAAAGAAAAATTAAATGGAAAATGAGGATTCGAACCTCGATTAGTAGCCGAAATTTGATGAAACTTGTATAGTTGGACTCATATTAGAGTGAGTGTTTGGGATTTGTAAGTTTTGTCGGGTTCTGGGTTCTGTTCCGGGGGTTTACTTTGTATATTTGTATCAAGATAATAGCTTTATTATTTGGGTTTGTTTCCTATGGATTTTATTGATATTATTAAGTTATTTTGGCTAGATTCGAGCCGTCCAAAAGTTGATTCACACGGGAATGGATTTTTAGAATATTTATTTGGCTTGCTTGATGTAAGCATCTTACCAAAACTTAGTTGAGGTGATAGTTTCCTTAGTGATTTGTGTTGGCCACGCGTTATGGGTGGCGCACGTGTGAGGGGGTTGAGCCTATGTGCATGCACAAGGGTATTATTCATGCTCAGGGTAGTTCTTAGGCTATGAGATGCCTCGAATTTGATTGCTAAGCTCCATTCTATCATGCTTATTATGTTTGTACGCCCTTTGTGATCTAAGTGGATCATGTTAGATATTATTTGTTGGTTGATTTCCCATTAAAACATGTTAATTGCTATTCTTGTGGCGTCATCGCCTGATTTTAACTATGGTAGTACACTTCGCACATGCCTACACCTTAGCATGTCACTTATATCAGTCCATGGATATGTAATTTGATATCCATTGTTCATGTACCTGTATTCATGTATATGTAATCTATGTGATATGGAATAAGTTGATAACACGTGAGTGGTCCATGCGGAGTTGAGTTATGTTAGCACGTGAGTTATCTGTGCAGGTATTATATATGGCACATGAGTTGTTTGTGCATCATGTGGATAAAGATCCATTCCCCTATGGTAATCCTCTCATGTTTCTCTTTTGATGGTGTATACACGATATGAGGAAAGAGAATCAGTGTTTGGTTTGGTTATTGCATTTCTTTTCTACTTGCAATTTCATTGGATGCATACATGTTTTATTCGCATATCATCTCTATATGCTAGATCAAGAATGTAAACATGCCTTGTCATGCATATATTTCTCTATTTGCTGGATTGTTAATTGAAACATAGCATGTCATATTATCTCTTGTGCACCGAGGTGGATTTATCTGCGTTTTTATGATTTGATGATATTATTGATGTGAACTTGTGAAATTTATGAACTACACAGATATTAGTGAGTATCATTGATAGTTCTTGCCTCTATTACCTCGTTGAGGTTAGTTGTGACACTTGTGTGTATATGGTGTCGGTTGTACTCATACTACACTCTGCACTTAATTATGTTGATCAAGGTGTTTGATTGAGCGGTGAGTCGTTGTGATTTAGTGTTGTGTGTTGCCAAGAGACGAGATACAACAACATTTCGATCAGAGAGTTTGTCATCTCTTTTCATTCCGGTGATATTGCTTTAGTTCAGATAGTAATTTCATTTTGTATTCATAAATTGTACTTCTATTTTAGGGTTTATGACTCTGTACTACTAGTTCTGCGGGATTTCTCTTGTATCAATGCAATTATTTATGTTAATTGGCATTGGATTTGTATCATTTCCATTAATTCTATTATTATGTTTCGTTTTTCTTATGTTTGGCTTGCCTAGCAAGTGCATTAGTCACCATCACGACCAATTGATGGTTTTGGGTCATGACAAGTTGGTATCAAAACCCTAGGTTCATAGGTTCTACGATTTATGAGCAAGTTTAATGGATTCTTACGGATCGGTACAGATACGTCGGCGCTTATCTTCGAGAGGCTACCAAATTATTAGGAAAACGGTAATTTCTTTCATTCTTTTCGTGCAGATTTGTTATTTCTGAAGTTTGAACCTTTACTTTTCTATTCTCTCACAGAAGGTGAGAACACATTCAGCTAGATCAGACAGGTGAGCACTAGTGCCTCTAATCAGGGCTGGGAGAGGCTGGGGCCGAGGTAGAGGCCAAGGTGAGGCCTGCGCTACAGCTAGAGCATCATATTTGGAGCAACCAGTTGCTCTAGTGGAGGAGCAGATTTCCTACATTGTTGAGCCGGTGGGACCATCTCAGATTCCGACACTACCTATTGGTATGCTTGGTCTTCAAAAGACTTTGGCCCAAATCTTGAATGTGTACACAATCTTGACTCATCCTAATATTTGTTGCACCAGCTACCTCACAGGCTGGGGGAGGAACCCACACTCCCACCGCCCGTACACTGGACCAGCTAGCTCGGGGTTATGACACATGAGAGGTGTTTCCAGTTCAGCTAGTTGTTGTTGCTCAAGCCGAGGTTGGACCATCTTTGACCGATGAGAAGCAAAAGAGGTTAGAAAATTTGTAGAGGCTTCTTTATCCCTATTTCTATGAAGGAAAGTTAAGGTATGCTCACGTGTTTCTTAATCAGTGTCATCGTATTCTTCGCACAACGTGTCTTGTGGACTATAATAAAGTTGACTTTGCTAATTGTTAGCTGACCAGTCCATCCTACAGGTGGTGGAAGACCTATGAGTCAGGCAGACCAACTGGTGCAACACCACTTACATGGCATCAGTTCTCTTCTTAGAGAAGTTCGTTCCATAGACTCGTAGAGAGGAGCTGCATAGGGAGTTTGAGCATCAATGTTAGGAGGTCATGACTGTGACCCAGTACGAGAAGTGATTCATGGAGTTAACACGTCATGCAATATTTTTGTCCCTATTGAGATGGAGAGGATCAGGAGGTGCATTGATGGCCTCAACTATGGTCTTTATTATGGTATGGCATGGCCCGAGAGTTCGAGACAGATTCTAGATTTGAGTAGGTAGTTGAGATAGCTAGATGCTTGGAGCATGTTCATAGGCTTGATTGAGAGGAGCAGGAGGCCAAGAGGCCCGGTGGTTTAGATGGCGCTTCCTATGGAGGCCAGTCATATCACAATAGAGGCAGTTCTTTTAGGATCACTTAAGTAGCCCGTTAGATTCCTCGTGTTTCATCAGTTAGCCATAGCCTAGTTCAATCATCATCAGTGCACTGCCAGCACAAAGTTCTTACCGTGCTCCATCTGCTCATGGTTCCACAAGCAGTTATTTGGGTTATCAAGGGCAGTCACAGGGTTAGCAAACTCGTCAGAGGAGGGGTTGTTTCGAGTTTGTAGACTTGAGTCATCTCAAGAGAGATTTCCCCATACATCTGAGTAGTGCACCACAATAGAGCACATAGTTTATGCTTACAACACTGAGTAGCTACACCCCCTCATAGCCAACTAGGGGTGGGGATCGGTCAATTGAAGGTCCCATTAGAGGGGAATGTCAGTCAGGTGGTGGACATGCCCGTTGCTATGCATTTCCTTCCAGGCCAAGGCCAATTTCTTTTGCACCGTGATCACATGTATTGTTTTAGTATGCCAAAAGGATGCTTCAATGTTATTTGACCCTTGTTCCACTTATTCTTATGTGTCGTCATACTTTTATCATTATTTAGATATGCCTCGTGATTATCTTGATATTCCTGTGCATATATTACACCGATGGGTGATTCTATTATGATGGATCATGTATATCCGTCTTGTGTGGTTAACATTGTGGGTTATTGTTACCATGTACGGCTAAAAGCGGAGAGATGAATTCTACATTTATTATGGCATTTTGTATCTTATCCGCATAAAGCTCGAGGTACAGCTCGAGGCCCGACCCCGAGTGTCCCTTATGTTCGACTTCGAAGTAATGCAGGTCTGTGACTATCGTGAGCAAGCGACACGAGGACTAAAGCGACCAAGTCTGCAACAAAGTACAAGTCCGTACTATGACATTAAATAGCTGTATCAGCTGCATCTCTTTGTCATAAATGCTTATGTACTATGTTGGGTCTTCCCCTCCTATATAAAGGGGACCCTTATCGTTTTTGCACACACAATATTCAATACAAGGAACAAGAACATTCTCTGCTCTCTAACTCAAACATCCTCTATCGTCTCTTTACCGATTTCTTACTTACATTTATTGTATCTCATTAATTGTTCATAATTTATTATTCATCGTTGACCATAAATAGCCTCCTTCGAGGCCCATAGAACTTTTGTAGCTTCATCGACCATTCTTCATTGGCCCCGAGCCTCAACCTCGAGGATTCACCTCGGCCAGCTTGGAGCCCCGATCTAAGGCAGTCTAGTTTTCCTTCTTTCAATTCCATACCATGTTTACCTCATTTGTTTCACTCACACTTAGCATCTTCTGCTTAACAACTAGTATTAAAATAAATCGCATATTTTTAGAACCACATAATCAAATTTAATTGTCGTTACCATTATTAAGATAAACAGTTTGGCGCCCACCATGGGGCTAAAAATAATAGTGATTGTTTTAGTGCTGGTTCACTAAAAAATGCAAGTTATTCTTCACAGTTTTTCTTGTCCAAGAACCTTTTATTTCAGGTCAAAATATCTAACTCAGTAAATGCACACAAAAATAACGGTGCTGAGGACCATGGACAGAACAGTGTTGTTGTTTCAGGCGCCGATGTACCACCACATAACCATGAGGATGCACTAAACCCAAACCCAGTGGATTTGGGCTCACGCAACACCCAACACGTCGATATTGGTTCTCACACTGGCGGGGATATACGTTAGGAAGAAGAACAGGAGGTTCATAACACTCCCACTCGAGAAGAAAGGCAGGTTAGCCTTCACGATATTTTTGAAATATTGCAGGCACAGCAGTTGGCGATTGCTCAGTTGCAAAGCCATACAAAAACTACAAGTACAGTAGCATCAGGAACGGCTCCTCGAGTTGAACCGGAATAGGAGAAGTCGAGCAACAACAGGTCAGTAGCCGACCCCGCTATTATGAAAATGCTCGAAGACCTCACAAAAGAATCGAATCAGGCGAGAAGAAAATAGAAGCCAATGACAAAAAGGTGGAAACCTACAACACGAGGGTCGACCAGATCCCAGGCGCACCCCCCTGTTCTAAAGGGTGTAGACTCAAATAAGTTCATGCAAGGCCATTCACGTCGAGTTCGGCTCCGAAGAACATCCGAAAGAAATTCAGAATGCCCTATCTCCCAAAGTAGAACGGGACCTCGGACCCCAACGAGCACCTCACTTCTTACACTTGTGTCGTAAAGGGGGGCGACTTGAAGGAGGACAAGATCGAATTCGTCCTAGTGAAAAGGTTTGGAGAAAAGTTATCAAAGGGGGCCATGATGTGGTTGTAACGACCCGATCGGTCGTTTTGCGTATTAGGACCCCGTTCTCCTAAATGAGATTTTCCATAGCGGCTTCTTGTGATTTATGACTTGCGGTGATAGGTGGTTGGGGATTTGGAAGTGTTTAGAGTGCTATAGGAACACTTGGTTCCTTAAGGTTGGCCTTTTTGGCCAAGTTTGACTTCGGTCAACATGTTGAGCAAACGACCTCGGAATCGAGTTCTGACAATTCCAGTAGCTCCGTATGTTGATTTCGGACTTGGGCGTATGTTCGGAACGGGTTTTTGATGACCCGGGAGCATTTCGGCGCCCAATATAGAAATAAGAATTTCCTTAAGTTTGAAATTTGGTTTGGAACATGATTTTAAATTATAGAGGTCCGAACGGGATTCCAAGACTAGGAATGGCTCTGTAATGTCATTTATAACTTGCCTAAAAAATTTGGTGTCATTCCGAGTAGCATAGGTCGTTCCGGCGCATTGTTATAGAAATCAAGAACTTGAAGTTCTTAAGTTATGATTCTAGGGGTTTTGGGGTGTGATTTTGATTTTTAGCGTTGTTTTGAGTGTTTAGAAGGATCGAGCGAGTCCATATTATGATTCGGGACTTGTTGGTATATTTGGACGGGGGCTCAAGTGCATCTCGGGCACCAAGCGGGACTAAAAACCAGCTGATGCAACTGCTGGTGCACCTGATCTGGTGTGACTGCAGGTACGGGACCGCTCCTGCGGTCCCATCCTCGTAGGTGCGGAAACCAGTGGCTAGGACATTTCTCGCAGGTGCAGACCAAGTTACGCAAGAGCGGAGCCGCAGGTGCGGTCTCCTCTCCATAGGTGCGAGCCCAGCCTTCCCCGTCCTGTTCCGCAGGTGCGAGCTTTTGCTCGCAGGCGCGAGACCGCAGGTGCGGTCCTTGAGCCGCAGGTGCGGTATCACGACCCAAATTCCTATTCAGGTCGTGATGGCGTCCAACACCGGAGTCAGGCAAGCCAACACTAGTTCGCTAACGAAATTACTTAAATTAATGAGATGTTCAAATACATGTCCAGTTTTAATTTAAGAATTCCTTAAATGAAAGTGAGGAAATGAGGCAAAGTTATTTAAAGTAACTCAAAAATCATTTTCCAGCATAAAACAGAGTAGCATAATACTAGTGAATCAACTACGTGTGCCAAGACCTAGTGTCACAAGTCCACAGGCGACTAGTGGAATATACAAAATAGATGTACAATTGTCTGGAAGGATAGACATAATATCCAACAATAATGGAAACTCCATAGTTCTGCTGAGGAACGCCAGGAAGAGCAGCTCACCGTGTAGTCTAATCCCGGTAGTACTCTCAGCGACGGACACCTGAATGGTGACCAGGTGCAAGAGCCTCAGAACCTGTACAATTAAGTACAGAAGTGTAGCATGAGTACATATAAACAAATATGTACCCCGTGAGTATCCCATCTAAACTCGAAAAAGTAGTGACTAGAGGTAGACGTGGTACTTACTAGGGTCAATAGCCAATAACATGAATAAGTAAGGCTAGACAGAAAAAGTAGTCATGAAAATCACTAAGGCATGAAGTATTAATTATATAAAGCTGCAATTTATTCTCATGAGTCAAACAGTAATTACCACAAAAGTCTCAAGTTCCCCTTACACGTGGGGAAATTTATTTAATAATAACAAGAATCTCAGTCAAATACATAGCACATAATATGCCGAAATGTATGGCTGAAACGACACGAAAATAAATGTGCACTGCCGAGGGTCGAGCGACACGAACCATAGATGCATCCATTACCCCGCTCGTGAATCGATCATACGACGCGAGCTCGCGAATCATACCTACGACACGGGTGCTCATGGACATACACGGAATTTGTCAGGAAATTCAGGAATTTATCATGGATTATTCTTGAATTAAGAGATTTAAGCACTTAAACCTACGCAAAGCTTCCTAATATTCTCAAGTCAATTTCAAGGATAGTAAGCAACCAGGAACACATGTAAAGATACAGGTAAGGCACATAAAGGCATGCTTGTGAAATTCTAAATTCTACCCGACAAAAAAGAGTAGTAGCTACGCACGGACTCTCGTCACTTTGCGCGTACGTAGCCCCCGCAAATAAGGACAATTCAATCATTTACATTTACCTATGGGGACAATTCCCTCTTACAAGGTTAAAGGAGACTCACCTCGCGTAGAATCTACTTCCCGGTCAAGAACGCGCCCGAAACTCCAAACTTTACACCCGAGGACTCGAAACTAGTCAAATGATATATAAATATGTCAATGCATGCTCAAAGTATGGAAATTCTCCTACTTATTTAGTAAATTCACTATTCTTGAAGAAATCCCAAAATACACCACCGGGCCCACATGCTCGGATTCCGAAAATGTTCGAAGATAATACTCACCCGTAGCCTAAGGATCATTAATATATAATTTTGTATGATTTCATGGTAGAAAAGTGGTGAAATTTCCTAAAGTTCATCAACCCTAGGTTTTTACTCTAACCCCTTTGATTTCCACTAATTAGATGTTAATCTACCTAAGTTTTGGTGTAATAATCTAACATTTAAATGGAAATTACTTACCTCTTAGTAGCTAGGCCGAATACCCTCTTGAAAGCTCTCAAAATCGCCAATGGAGGAGAAGAAATGGTGAAAAATGGCCAAATCCCGTATTAAATGAGATCACTGCCTTCAGTGATCTCGCACCTGCCGCTCGAGGACCGCACCTACGGTCTCGCACCTGCGGAAATTGGCAAGGATGCTGGGGATCGCACCTGCGGAGGGGTTTCCGCACCAGCGGACCCACTCCTGCGGAATATGTTCCGCACTTGCGGACAAAGGGGACCTCACCTGGGGTCTCACCTGCGGTGCTTGGGACCGCAGGAGCGGTACCGCACTTGCGACTGGGCAACCGCACCTGCGTTCACACCAGATCAGGTGCACCAGCAACTGTTTTAGCTGGTTTTTAGCCTCGTGGGGATGTCCGGGAGGCACATGGGCCCACCCGAGCCCCCGCACAATTATACCAACAAGTCCAAAATCATATTACGGACTCGATCGAGCCTTCGGAACACCCAAAACAACGCTGACTCAAAATCACTCCTCAAAACCCCTAGAATCAAACTTAAGAATTTCTAAGTTCTTGATTTCTATAACAACGCGCCAGGCCGACCTATACTACCCGGAATGACACCAAATTTTGCAGGCAAGTCATGAATGACATAACGGAACTATTCCATGAATCGGAATTCCGTTAAGACCTCGATTACAAAAAATCACCTTCCAAACCAAATTTCAAACTTAAGGAAACTCTATTTCGCTATTTTGCGTCGAAACGCTCCCGGGGCATCCAAAACCCATTACGGACATACGTACAAGTCTGAAATCATCATACGAAGCTACTGGAATTGTCAAAACTTGATTCTGAGGTCGTTTACTCAAAATGTTGACCAAAGTCAAACTTGGCCTTAAAAGCCAACCTTAAGGAACCAAGTGTTCCTATACTATTCTAAACACTTCCAAATCCCGAACCACCCGTCCCTGCAAGTCACAAATCACGATAAGCCGCTACGAAAAGTCTTATTTAGGGGAATAGGGTCCGAACACGCAAAATGACCGGTCGGGTCGTTACATGCGGAATCACTGTAAGCTTAGGTAGTGTGTTTCTTTAAAACACGAGATTTTACCCATCTCCTTCACTTCTCACCTCTATTAAAGACTTGGGAGCTTGGAGAAGAGATTCCACGACCTATCTTCTGAATAGGTAAGTTAATCCCACACTAATACTAGTTTAATACATGAATTACTAGTTGAGTTAACTACTAAATTGGTAGAAAAAGCAAGATTTGGGTAGTAACTTAGGGTTCTTGAGGAATCTGATGAATTTCCCCATTAATTTCTATGAATTCAACTAGAAATAACATATTAACGATCCTTAGGCTATGGGTGAGTGATTCCTTCGCGAATTTTTGAAATTCGAGCGTGTGGGTCCGGGGTTGAATTTTGGGAGTTCTTCAAGAATGTTGAATTTATTGAATGAATAGGATAATTTCCATAAGTTGAGAATGAATTGATATATTTTTATAACATTTGGATAGCTACAAGTCCTCGGGTGTAGAGTTCAGAGTTTCAGGCGCATTCTTGGTCCGAGAGGTAGATTCGACACGAGGTGAGTCTCCTTTTTTATTTTATTTTTTTTAAAGTAAATTTTACTACTAGGCTAGGTGCCTAGTAGTGATTTTATTTATAATAAAACTAAAAACAGATAGAGTATGTTGTCCTAATATCCATAGGACTATAAAACATGAATAAAGACATAGCTCCTACAATCAAAATTGAGCTTATAGGCCCAATAGTGATCTCACATAGTATAATACTAGCTACTTTATGAATAACTAAAGCTGATTCTATGTAAAGCCCAAAATAGACATCGAGATAATGCCTCTTCAATGTCCAAGGCCCAACCACTGATGAGCCCATTCCAATTAATAACTTTCCTAGGCTATTTCCACTGAACCCACGTCTGGACTTGCAAGACTAGCCCATTTCTTTGTTGCTCGTGAAGCTGGGCCTATTACCAAATGACCCATAAACTAGGCCCATATACTCAATTACGGATACGGTAAAGACCCAGTGACATTTTCATTTCCCTTAGGTCCCAGCTCAAGTTTCCTATTCCGAATCTCTCTTGCCCTAGCTTCTTCATCTCGCTTTGGTGGTCATCCATGGCTGTGACAACCTCGATTCTGATCCGACGACCTGGTGAATGCCTCAATCTGAGCTTATACCATTTATTTCTGCCGTTTGTTAGCTGTTTCAGTTTCCTACCTACCACGACTCAAAGTCCATGAGCAGGTAAGCTGAGCTCAAAACTTTGATTTTTGTTGGTAGGTATCTTTTTCCATTTCCTAATCTCTTTGATTTTTTGTCTTTCCTCACTCCTTTGCCCTGGCTGCTTCCGCTCTATTTTCATGGCTGAGACCGTTCCAATTCTTCTCCGACAAGCTGGTAGGTACCTCGATCTGAGCTCATCTGTTTCTTTTCTGCTGCGTCTTGTCATTTTCCAATTCCTCACTGATTTATTTTCTACATTTTCATGATTTATAGGGTGAATACAGCGTTGCATAATGTGGGTGTTATTCCACTCATTATGCATTTCTGTATTCTCCCTCACAGTCATGCAATTGAGGCTCGATCCAATTCCAGTGTGATTTAAGCTCTGAATTCTCCATGTTATCCACGCCTCAGGTACTGATTCTCCCTCGAAATTTTGTTTTATCCATTTCAGTAGTCTGTGATTTACTGTGTGTTTGTAATCTGTGTTTTTCATCCATATGCATGTCATTTTTCCTACTCCTAGTGCTTGAAACACCTGTAAGGGTTGTAATGGGTGCCACATTATGCTTGTAATGATATCTGCAAAAAAGAACCCATTGTTAGTATAAAATAGACCTTCCTGCCCTCCTCATTTGTGCATTAAGGTCTGAAGTTTGTTTGCTGCACTTATTTGTTCTATCATGCTTCATCAGTGACCCATCTTTTTTATCCCCCTTATTCTCCTTTTTATTATTCAGCTTCCTTGCATCTGCCTTATAACTTCTTATTATATGTTACTTCCTACTCTTGCTTCTTTTCCTTTGCTCCTTCCTGCTCCCACATTCTCTAAATAGCAACCCATTTCGTTCTGGGCTATTTGTTGATTGTCCTCCAACCTTTCCTGTTCTGCTGCCCTACTGCAGATACCCCCATTCTATATGTATTCCTGTATTTCCTGGTTGTTTGTACTGATGATCTATACTACTAGACCAGGGTGAAGTTATGATCCCAAATATAGCATCATCCCCTCCCTTGCTTTGGTGAATTGGCTCTAACCCCTTTGTCCAGTGTCCCTTTATTTTAGACAGTTGTCTATCTCCCCTCTCCTGCTCAATTCAAATTCTGAGCAGATTTTGTACTACCATCTTTTTAAGCCTTTGAAACCCAATTCTCTCAGATATTCTGGGTTCCCTAGTATAATTTTTCTGTCTGTCTATCATCCATAGTACATTGCCATTGTTTATCTTGATTGATCTTCTATTGCATCTCGATTGTAACCCAATTCTCTTAGACATTCTGGGTTCCCTCCTTAGCTCATTGCCATTGTGTGTCTTGGTTGATCTTCTAGTGGATTGAATGCTAGGCACTAATACCACCACCAAGAAGACAGACCTTAGCAATGTGATTGTACCTGCAAAACAAACAACAAAGTTAGTGAAAACCAACTTAGTCATGACCTCCTCAATTCTGATTTGATCATGATTAGGATTGGTTTTTGTGCTCCACCCATTGTCCTCAATTAGCCTTTTAACCCAGCCACATATCCTCCTTATCAATTTCTTGCAACTCTGATTCTTAAGTAAGGCCATTGGTGCTTATCCTCGTACACTATCCTCCTACCAGTAGAGTCTAGGTCCCAGTAGTCTTGGCATTCAACATCTCCCACATCTAGAGCATAATTGGCTAAGTGGTCTGCCAACCTATTCCCTTCTCTATAAGTGTGAGTTATTCGAACAGTAAGCACTTCTTTCAATTTCCTTATTTCCTCTACCTGATCCCCTATATTCCAGGGTGTTGTCCATGATCCTTCTAAGATGTTATTCAATAACATGGAGTCTGTTTGAACCCACATTTGCATATAGCTTAGTTCCTTGCACATTCTCAATGCCTCCACCATTGCAGTTGCTTCAGCCACATTATTAGACTCTTCTCCTATTTTCCTTCCTGCTGCATACCTAACATCTCCACACTCATATCTTANATTATTAGACTCTTCTCCTATTTTCCTTCCTGCTGCATACCTAACATCTCCACACTCATCTCTTACGCAAAATCCTATAGAAATTCTTCCTGGGTTCCCTCGACTTGCACCATCACAATTAACTTTGATCCAACCTTCTTCAGGGCATTCCCATACTATTTTCTCCCATTTCAACTTAGGGGTGTATTGCTGCAATACTTCAAGTAATTATGTCCACCTATGGGTCACCTTCAGGCCTGGTTTCCTCACTTGGACCAGAGCTTGCAATGTTGAGGATACCTGATATATTACCCTATTAACTGAAACAGCTTCCCCATGTTTCAAACTATTCCTACGCTTCCATAATTCCCATATAATACATGAAGGTAAAGCCTGTAGGATTGGTTTAAGTCTAGGAATAACTGGAGCTGTCCAACATTTAATTATGGCCTGGTGCAATGTCAACCCATCTACTACAATCCCAGCTCTAGGTAGGAAATATTTCCAAACAGATTTAGCTGCATTAGATGTGTAAAACAAGTGAGTCAAGGTCTCCTCTTTTGGTTCAGCACAACACCAGCATTTTGAAGCCATTAAATACCCAAGCCTTCTCAAAAAATCATCTAGTGGTAGCTTAGCTTTCCATACTTTCCACATGAAGAAGCTTATTTTGAATGGTAGTCCTTTCACCCAGATTTTCTCATAGGCCATTCTAGTGTGATTCCTCCTCCTCAAGTAATCCCAAGCTGTTTTCACTGTAAACTTTCCTCTACTGTCCAGCATCCAAATAGGTATATCTAGTGTGTTGTGATGAATATGAGGTGGGATATGGTCAAAAATGTGTTGTTCCAAGTCTTCTAGTAAAGCATCATAGAGTCTCTCAGCATTCCATGAATTGTTTTCTACCACATCCCACACATTATGAAGATCTTCATCCACTCCAAAGTCATGAGGTACCAGAAAATAAAGTGCTCCAAGACCAGTCCAATTGTCATACCAGAATAGAGCTGATCCCATTCTTGGTTTCCACAAGATCTGGTGCTCCATTATGTCTCTACATTCATTCATTTTTTGTAAAGACTCGTAAAAATTTCTTGCTTAAAATAATGCCCGAATAAGTCCCCGAGTGGTTATCTCTGTGAAAAATTCTTAAAACGGACCTTGATTTTTGTAAAAATACCCCAGATTTGAAAGGACTTAATTTTTCCAGAGATTGGGCATTATGCAACGCACTATGCGATCACATAACGTGTATGTGGACCGCATAGTGGTCGTATACACGGGCATATCACTGCCCAAATGAAGGAGTGTTATGCGACGCATAATGCGATCGCATAACATGTATGCGGACCGCATAGTGGTCGCATACACGGGCAGATCACTGCCCAACTGAAAGGGGGTGTTATGCGATCGCATAACATGTATGCGGACAGCATAGTGGTCGCATACCCGGGCAGAATGTTTTCAAAATTTGGCCTACCTGGGGGCCATTCTGCGGTCCATATGCGGACCGCATGTCAGGAATGCGATCGCATTCCTGACCGCATATTCGACACGGTCTTTTAATTTTCTAAATTTTTACACCCGACCCCAGTTTCATTTAACCCCTGCCCCATTTCATTTTAACTGGTTTCTGAACAAAATAGAGAGAAGTGAGAGTGGGTTCTAGAGAGAGAAGCACTCATCTTTCCCAAATTGGTCCTCCATCTCTACCCAGGCTTGGAAGTTTATCAAGTACTAGTCATCTTCTTCATCATAAGAGGTAAGCCTTCACCCTATTTTCTCAAATTCCAGGGATTTAACTGAGAATAAAACACACATAGGTTGGTTCTTGGGGATGAAAAGTTGGGACCTTGCATGCATGTGAATAATCTTCCATAACCTAGCAAAGGGAAGCAAGTAGAGTAATCTTTTACTAAAAAGAGTTTAGCATATCTAAGGGATCACATAGTGTTTGATCAAATGCTCAAATTAACTCGAGACTCCTAATTCTAAGGTAAATACGTTGCATTGTGAACTAGATTGACGGTGCTAGGCGGTTCGCTGAACTGCAATAGAAATTAGAAAAAAGGGGAAACTCGACTCCAGGTATGTATGGCTAACTTTAATCTTTGTAAAATCACTTGTGGTGTTCGAATATACGGTATGTGTATTGTTATGAATATGTGCAACTGGTTGTCCGAATTATGTTGATGTGTGAAATGTAATACTTGTTTATCCTTAGTTGACCATCACACTACCACGTTATGAAAAACGGTGCTAAAAGGATAATGAATCCAAGAGTATGAATGTATATGCTAAAGGCTGTGTAAAGAAGTTGTATTCTTATTGCTGAAATTCTCTGTGATTGAACTGTGATTTTTCATCGTTGGTGTGTTGTAATTGTCAGGTGGGATCGGGTTGCGCGCCGCAACAGGGGAAATAAGGGTGATATGTGAGAAGTGATAAGGGTGTGATTGTAATTGTCAGGTGGGATCGGGTTGTGCGCCGCAACAATTGTCGGGTGGGATCGGGTTGCACGCCGCAACAGGAGAAATAAGGGTGAGATGTGAGGAGGGACATGGATGGAATTGAACTTGTGATTTTGATGAAGTGAAAAATTGTGGAACTTCCATTGTATATCTTTCTATGTCTTGTGCAGTAATTGTGTGACTCTTTG
>ML277904.1:0-46313 GCA_005239495.1 Nicotiana undulata
GTACATTGCATTGTGAGGAAGAGAGTAAAAGCACGAAGGGTGATGCCGTGCCATTATATATGATTGATTTTCATTGTGAGGAAGAGAGTAAAAGCACGAAGGGTGATGTCGTGCCATGGTTTACTTTTTCGATATTTATCTTGTTTCGTTGTCAATTATATTGGATTGTTTCTCTAGATTACTCCTATCTGTCGATGTGACTGTTTTATTCCACTTGTCCCCCTTTTTCTGCTCCTGTATCCCCTACTTGCCGGTGTATCTCCTATTTTGTGTTATTTCCTATTACCTGCTGTAGAATAGGACAGGTTATCGTTTAAGTCAAGTCTAGCCTCGTCACTACTTCGGCCGAGGTTAGGCTTGGCACTTACTCAGTACATGGGGTCGGTTGTACTGATACTACACTGCACTTCCTTTTGTTGTGCAGACCCTGCTGCCGAACCCGTGGAGCGTTCTGAGGGAGTTACCTTAGTCCACGTCAGAGCTTCGAGGTATACACTGGAGTTCGTGGATCCCGAGGCTTCTCTCCTTTATCGTTTCATTGTCTTTCTTATTATTTCCAAGACAATGTAGTATTTTCATTTCTAGACTTGTATTTAGTATTCCAGTAGTTAGTCCGTGGGATTGTGACACCCCGGTTTTGGGATTGTTCGTTGTAGATGTCTTGTCATTCCATTTTGAGTTTCTCTAAGATATTATTATTATTTCTCTGCTGTGAAACAATTGAAGGGATTTGGAAGGCTCAGTAAAGTTTTGAGAGTTACTAGTGTGGGAAGTTTTACGTTATTTATGTTTATCAGGTCTTTATTTTTTCGCATTCTTAAAGTTTTCGTTATCTTTATTAAGAAATGCTTACAGGATTTTGTCGGGAATTTGTTGAAAGTGACGAACTACCGTTTCGCTCAGTTTTAAATGTTTTAAAAATTGCTATTGCAAGTTATACGTTGGCTGGCCTAGCGGGTTCAACGTTAGGCGCAGTCACGGCCCAAAGGGTGGGAATTTGGGTCGTGACAGTTATATCTTTTCTTCCTCAATCAGTTGTGAATTAAAGTTGTCCTCATTAAGTGCTTCCTGTTTATGCTTCAATTGTTCTCTGAGTTTTGTTAGCTTGAGATCTATAGAGGACATATCTTTGTGCATGTCTATGATGGCTTCCTCTATTAGCTTCAGCTTCCTCCATATAGTAAACATAGTATATCCCTATATGTTCTGTGCCCAGGTGTTTTCTACAGCTTCTTTGTATCATTCATGTTTCAGTAGGACATTGAGTAGTCTATAAGGTCTTTTGCCTTTTCTTCCTTTGGTTTCTGTATTCAGCATTATAGGAGTGTGATCTGAGATCTCTAGCATCATGTAGTTAGCCTCAATTCCATTGTAGTAGTTGAACCAATCTTCATTCCCAAATACCAAGTCTATGTGGCTGTAGATTCTCTCCCCTACTTCTCTTTTGTTGCTCCGGGAGTATTGGCTTCCTTTTTTTGTGAGTTTCCCTACACCAATATCTTCCACACATTGCTAAAAGTCTGCAATCTCGGATTGGTGTACTAGTATAACATTAATTATGTCCTCCACATGTTGTATACTATTGTAGTCTCCAATAATGAGCCAAGGTTCAATGGTCACTGTATTAATCATTCTCAGTTGGTTCCGTAAGGCCTTCCTATCTGCTACAGTATGCATTCCATAAACAAAAGTAATGAAACTACTGAATGTTTACTGCCTATCTTTAATTTGACAATAGACTAACTGAGATGTGGAGTCTAATGTTGTCATAGTTAGTGAATCAAATGTCCATACAACACAAATTCTACCATTAGGAGCAGATTTGTAATTGTCAGTGAACTCCCACTCCACACCAAGCTTTCACTGAATACTAGGAAACTTAGGCTTTTTAACCCTAGTCTCAAAGCACACAATTAAATCTATCATGTTTTTATTCAAAAATATCTTGAACTCTCTTTTTATAAAGGGCTTGTTAAGTCCTATAATATTCCCAGCACAAATGATCGTTGAGATGGGGGTATAGTGGTATGGCTGATCCCTTTCTCCAATCCCTGTGAGGAACCTGCATTTGTCCCTGCTCCGACATCCCTTGATCATTCTCGTGTATTCTCAACACAACATATTGGTTCCTTTTGGCAAGTATATCTAAATCAATGAAATTTTCTTTCTCTGCTTTGTCCCATGATATACTACTGCTTGTTTGCCTCTGCTATTTATTTGAACCTGCAGATCCTCCACTTGTTGTTGAACACTTTCAGTAGCGTTCTCGTCCTTATCTTTAGGATGTACCTCTTCAGCTGGTTGTCCTGTTGGCTATGATCTCCACTCCCATTTGGCTTTCCTATTCTTTTTGTTGTGAGGTTTACCAACTGCTTGAATTTCCCCTGGATTCTTCTTGCACTCACATGTTAAATGCCAAAATGGTTGCAATCCTGGAAAAATTTGGTTGCCATTAATACTCAAGAACCTGCTCCCATAGCTACCCATTAGGTCTTTCAATAGTGAGTCCATCTGGCATTGTCTAAGTTATACCCATTTCTATAAGGATCCTAGCATAAGATATCCTTTCACATCGGTCAGTCAGTTTAACAGTTAAATTGGATTACCTAGTGAGATTGCAATTCTCCGTAGATTTTCCTCTACCACCACTGAATTGGTAAACCTGGGAAAGTGACCCATACTAGAATCACACGCATGGGTTCATGAGGCTTGTTTTGGAGTAGTTATATTGTCCAGGTCCTTGTTCTTTATATAATGTTTATGCACCCACAGTACCCACATCTTGTCTTTCTACTGAGTTATGGCCCATAATAGCTTTCTTATAACAACGTTGTTCCACAGAAAGAGGTTTATAACATTCAAACTTCATGTAGACTTGGGCTGGAAAACTGTATCCCATGAAACATGATTTCTCCTGTTGTTTTCTTCATTCCCAATCCATAAAAAGTTCCTACATACGGCAGTCACCATATTTAGAACCTTTTTGGGAAGCAGGAACACTTGTGCCCAGTAGGTTTGAATTTCAAAGAGTACACTCTTGATGAGTTGTACTCTGGCTGCATATGAGAGCCATCTAGAAGTACAATTATTAACTTTGGCCACTACCTTATCCACTAGGGGAAAACACTCACTTATAGTAAGTTGTCTTGTGGATAAGGGTACTCCTAAGTATTTGAAAGGGAGAGTACCTAGTATAAAGTGGTATTATGATAGGATTTGCTTTTTTACTTGAATAGAGACCCCTGCCAAATAGATTTAACCTTTTTCATGTTGGCTTTAAGGCTTGACACTTCAGAGAACTTGTCAAAACATTCCTTCATGAGTTGTATTGGGATAGGATCTTCTCTGCAGCACATCAATAAGTCATCTCCAAAGCAGATATGTACAATCTCCATTTTTGCCCACTTTGGATGGTAATTGAAGTTTGGATTCAGCTTCAATTACTTCAAAGCTCTTTTTCGGTATTCCATTACTAACACAAAGAGATAAGGTGACATAGGAGCACCTTGTCTCAACCCCTTCTTTGCATTAAATCCGGGAGCCAACACCACATTGATCAGCAGGGAATAACTTATAGTACTTACACAATACATAATGAGCTTGACTAGTCTAGTAGGAAACTTAAACTCCAATAGTAACCCTTTTAGGAAGCTCCATTCTACAGACTCATAGGCTTTCTTGATATCCACTTTGATCAAGTATCCGGGAGATGATGATTTCTGAGAATACCTTTTCAGTAGTTCATGTGTTATTTACCACATTAGCTAGAATGTTCCTCCCTTCAATGAAAGTTGATTGCGATGCCCCTACTATTTGATCTATTACTAGTATGAGTCTTCTTGTCAAGATCTTTTCTATGATTTTGTAGTGGGTTGTACAACAAGAAATTGTTCTATACCCTTTCAGTAGTTCACGTGTTATGATCATATTGTCTAGAATATTCCTCCCTTCAATGAAAGCTGGTTGTGATGCCCTTACTATTTGATATTTTACTAGTTTCAGTCTTCTTGTCAAGATCATTTCTATGATTTTGTAGTGGGTTATTCAACAAGCAATTGGTCTATATTCCTTGACGAAGGATGGGTTTGAAGTCTTTGGTACCAGTGTAACAGTAGTACCATTTACTTCTTTTAGCAGTTTCCTAGTTGTAAAGAATTATTACACTACATTGAGTACTTCCTCTCCAATTAGTAGGCAGAACCCCTTAAAGAACTCAGCTAGGTATCCATCTATACTAGGAGCTTTGTCCAGAGGTAAGTCTTGTATAGCCTATGATCTCCTCTCTAGTTACTAGAAGCATTTGTTGTTGTTGAGCTAGTGTTAGGCAGGGGCCATTTCTAGCCATACTCGCATCAAGTCCAGACAAAACTAGAGAAGCTTCCCCCAATAGTTTTTGAAAGAACCCCAGAAATTCTTTTTGTATCAAAGGTGGGTCTATTAGTCTCATGTTGGCTTCATTATAGATAGATGATATTCTATTCCTTGCCTATCTATCATTCAAGCATGCATGGAAATACTTGGAATTTAAGTCATATGCAATCCAGGTTGCCCTGGATGTTTTTCTGAAAGCCTACTCTTGTACTCTTGCCCATTTTTCTAATTGAATGAGTAGTAGATTTTCCTCCTCAATCAGTTGCGAATTAAAGTCGTCCTCATTCACTGTTTCCTGTGTATGCTGAAGTTGTTCTCTAAGTTATTTTAGCTTGAAATCTATAGATGATATATCTTTGTGCATGTTTATGGTGGCTTCCTCTATTAACTTCAGCTTCCTCCATATAGTAAACATAGTATATCCCTGTATGTCCTGTGCCCAGGTGTTTTCCACAGCTTCTTTGTATCATTCCTGTTTCGGTAGGACATTGAGTAGTCTATATGGTCTTTTGCCTTTTGTTCTTTGGTTTCTGTATTCATCATTATAGGAGTGTGATCTGAGATCTCTGGCATCATTTAGTAAGCCTCAATGCCATTGTAGTAGTTGAACTAATCTGCATTCCCAAATACCCAGTCTGTGTGACTGTAGATTCTCTCCCCTACTTCTCTTTTGTTGCTCCGGGAGTATTAGATTCCCTTTTTTGTGAGTTGTCCTACCCCAATATCTTCCACACATTGCTGACAGTCTGCAATCTCGGATTGGTGTACTAGTATACCATTAATCCTGTCCTCCACATGTAGTGTACTATTGAAGTCTCCAATAATGAGACAAGGTTCAGTGGTCATTGTATTAATCTATCTCAGCTGGTTCCGTAAGTCCTTTCTATCTGCTACAGTATGCATTCCATAAACAAAAGTAATGCAACTACTGAATGTTTACTTCCTATCTTTAATTTGACAATGGACTAAGTGAGATGTGGAGTCTAATGTTGTCATAGTTACTGAATCTGATGTCCATACAATCCAAATTCTACCATTAGGAGTAGAGTTGTAATTGTCAATGAACTCCCACTCCACACCAAGATTTCTTTGAATAATAGGAGCCTTAGGCTTTTTAACCCTGTTCTCAAAGCACTCAATTATATCTATCATGTTTTTATTCAAAAATATCTTCAACTCTATTTGTTTAAAGGACCCATTAAGTCCTCTAATATTCCCAGCACAAATGATCGTTGAGATGGGGGTATAGTGGTATGGCTGATCCCTTTCTCCAATCCCTGTGAGGAACCTGCATTTGTCCCTGCTCCAACATCCCTTGATCATTCTCCTGTATTCTCAACACAACATATTGGTTCCTTTTGGCAAGTATATCTGGATCAATGAAATTTTCTTTTCTCTGCTTTGTCCCGTGATATACTACTGCTTGTTTGCTTGTCACGACCCAGAATCCTAATTTAGATCGTGATGGCGCCCGACAGCGGAGTCAGGCAAGCCAACACTCAATTTACCATGGGTTCCTTCTTATTTGATTAAATATTTCAACATAAACCAAGTTTTTAAAGCTCAAAACATTTCCGAAAAGAATAATTAACCGTTTTTAGCCAAAAGCAATCATAATTAGGCGTGGGTCATGATATATACAGTTCCGTAATCTATAATAACTACCACGTGTGTGCCAAGAACTAGGGTCACAACTCCTACGGGCATACTAATAGAATATACAAAAGATATAATATACAGTCCCATTGTCTGAAAGAAATAGACGGGAAATAAGCAAAAGAAGCTCCATGGTGCTGCTGAGGATCGTCAGGGGAAGCAGCTCACCGTGAAGTCAGGTCCAACTAAAATCAGAATCCAACTCCGGTCTGATAACCAGATGCACCCGCCTCAAAACCTGTACAATTAAGTACATAAGCGTAGCATGAGTACATAAACATAATGTACCCAGTGAGTATCCAGTCTAATCTCGAAGAAGTAGTGACGAGAGGTCAACTTGATACTTACTAGGGTCAAACAATATGAAATATGTATATACAGGCGAAACAATAATAGCATAAATGAACAGTAATAAAGAGATGAGCATCAAATATCATTCTCTAGTACCCTCGCACCACCTCTATCCATGGTATACAAGTTGTTTTACCCTCTCTCTTTCTCAAAATCAACAGTTCAATTACAGGGCTTCCCGTAATCTATCAAACATATGATAGACCATGAATGTACTACCAATATGACGTGAAAAGTAAATGTGCACTGCCGAGGGTCGAACCGCCCGAACCATAGATGCATCTATCTGCGCCGCTCGCGAATCGAACATGCGACGCGGTTATCGTAATAATAGGGCTGCCCACTCGCGAATCATTCATGCGACTCGAGTTCCCGTATACATGTACACAACCCTCAGGGAATTCAGATAATTAACAGAGGTACTTTCAGCATAAAAGGGATTCAATAATACCAATTTCGAAACATAACCTCATAGGCCTTCATATATGCAAATTCCCAGGATATTAAACTACCTAGTCCACATACAAGATCACAGATACAACACATAAAGCATGCTGGTGAGTCCTAAACTGCCTGACAAGGCATGATAGTAGCTATGCACGGACTCTCGTCACTTCGTGCGTGCGTAGCCCCCGCAAATAAGGACAAGCAATCATTTTTAATATCTATGGGGATAATTCCCTCTTACAAGATTAGAAAGGAGACTCACCTCGTGTCGAACCTACTCCCCGGGTCAAGAAAGCGCCCGAAACTCCGAACCCGTCACCCAAGGACTCGAAACTAGCCAAACATTACATAAATATATGAGTTTATACTCAAAAGTATGGACTTCTGCTATTTACTTAGTTATTTCACCTTACTTGAAAAATCCTAAAATACACCCCCGGGCCCACATGCTCGAATTCCGGAAATTTTTGAAGGAATCAATTACCCATAACCTAAGGATCATTAATATATAGTTTTTGTGTGATTCCATGGCAAATTCATCGGTAATTCCCCAAGTTTTCATAAAGCCTAGATTTTTACTCTAACCCATGATTTTTTACTAATTAGTGTGTTAATATACCTAAAAATTCAAGTATTCAACTTAAATTATAGTGGGAATCACTTACCTCTCAGTTGCTAGGTGAAATCTCCTCTTTGAAAGCTCCCAAAATCGCCCCAAGTGAAGAAAAATGGTTAAAATGGGACTAAGTCCGGTTTAAAACTAACACTGCCCAGCTGCCCCCTGTGTACGATCGCAGCTAGGGTAGTGCAATCGCGGAAGTCAACTGGTCAAGGCCCCTGAGGGCCTATTGTGCAACCGCAGAGGGGTACGCCTGATTGCGGAGAGCAAACTGGGCCAGGCTTGTGCGATTGCGGGGGAGGGGGTGCGAACGCGGAGAACAAAATTGGGCCAGGCCATAAATCACCCATGTGCGAACGCACACAGGCCCATGCGATCACACAGGGCATTTCCCTACCCCTGCCAACTCTTCTGTACGATCGCATTAATGTACCCGCGATCGCACTGAAGAAAACCAGTCAGTGAAAAATCTGGTGTTTTGAATTTAACTCCGAGGGGTCCAAAACTCAACCAAGCCCCTCGGGACCCCTTCCAAAGGCCCTGGCAAGTCTGTATTCATGATACGGACTCGCTCGAATTTTCGGAACGTGAAAAACAACAATGAAACTAAGAATTCGACCCCAAAATCAAATTGAATCAAACTTTGAACTTAAAGTTCTAGAATTCTCTTTCAATTCGCCGAACCGACCTATACTACTCGGAATGATACCAAATTTTGCAGGCAAGTCATAAATAACATAATGGAACTATTCCCGATTTCGAAATTCTGTTCGGACCTCGATAACACAAAAACACGTTCCACACCTAAATTCTTAAACTTAAGGAATCATATTTTACTATTTGGCGTCGAAACACTTCCGGGTCATCCAAAACCTATTCTGAACATACGCCAAGTCCGAAATTATCATACGAAGCTACCAGAATTGGTGAAACTTGATTTCGAGGTCGTTTACTCAAAATGTTGACCGAAGTCAAATTTGACCTTAAAGGCCAACCTTAAGGAACCAAGTGTTCCTTTATCACTCTAAACACTTCCGAATCCCGAACCACCCATCCCCGAAGGTCATAAATTATCATAAGCCGCTATGGGAAGTCTTATTTAGGGGAACGGGGTCCTAATACGCAAAATGACCGGTCAGGTCATTACATTGCCTCTGCTATTTATTTGAACCTGCAGATCCTCCACTTGTTGTTGAACATTTTCAGTAGTGTTCTCCTCCTTATCTTTAGGATGTACCTCTTCAGCTGGTTGTCCTGCTGGTTATGATCTCCACTCCCATTTGGATTTCCTATTCTTTTTGTTGTGAGGTTTATCAACTGCTTGAGTTGACCCTAGCTTCTTCTTGCATTCACATGTTAAATTCCCAAAATGGTCGCAATCTGTGATGACCCAAAAGGTCATCCTTGTGTAAATTTAACTAAAATTGTATTTCGAGGCCTCGAGAGCCTCCGTTAATCTCACCCGATGTGCGTGCGTAGCCCGGGCGCATAGCCGGGAAGCCCTTATGTGGAAATTTGATTAAAAAGTTGAATTTATGATAATTAATTGAATAAAGTTGACTTTGGTTAACATTTTTAGTAAACGGACCCGGACCCGTGATTGGACGGTTCGGACTGTCCGTAGGAAAATATAGGACTTGGACGTATGTCCGGAATCAAATTCCGAGGTCCCAAGTCCGAGAAATGAATTTTTAAAGAAAATTGTTTTCTGAAAATAATAAAGGCTTTTGAAAATGAACTTTGATGTGAAAACTGCGTTACCGGGCCCATATTATGGTTCCGGAGCCCGAAACAGGTTTAATATGGTTATTATGAGTTGTCTGTAAAATTTGGTAAGAAACGGACTTGGTTTGACGTGTTTCGGATCAAAAATGGGAAATTTAGAAGTTTATGAAGTTTGAGAAAATTCTATAGATTTTGGAGGTTAATTCATAGTTTTTGATGTTATTTTGGTGGTCTAATTACTCGAACAAGTCTGTAGGATGCTTATGAGGATGTGTGTGTATTTGGTTTTGAGCCCCGAGGGATCGGGGGTGTTTCGGTAGGTGTTCGGAGTGTTTGGACTCAAGGAAACACTGTTGGTGCACCAGTTCTGGTGTGCTCGCACCTGCGAGCCTAGGGCCGCAAGTGCGAGACTGCAGGCGCGATGTTTTGTCCGCAGGTGCGGTCCCTCTCGCAGATGCGGACTATCTTCCGCAGGAGCGGGTAAGATTCCGCAGGTGCGGCCCCCGGTGGGCCTGGCCATTTTCCGCAGGTGCGATCCCTTTTCCGCACCTGCGAGATCGCAGGTGCGACCAAAGCACCACAGGTGCGAGAGTCGAGTAGTAAAGTTCTTTTAAAAACAATTTCAGGCGTTCTTCTTCAAACGTTTTCTCAAAAGCAGAAGGCTTAGGGCGATTTTTCAAGAGATTTGTCTTCCCAAATCGTAAGTAAGTGTTCACTAATTGATTTCCTTCAACATTTTAACAATTTTCATCAATTATCATCAAGAATCATAGGGTTTTCAAAGGTAGAAATTGGGGATTTTGGGTAGAGTTAGGGCTTTTAGAATTTTTAGGAATTCAACCTCGTTTTGGGGTCGGATTTCAAAACAAATTGTATATTCGGGCTCGTGGGGGAATGGGTGATCGGGTTTTGGTCCGAACCTCGTGTTTGGACCAAGCTGGCCCAGGGTCGAGTTTTGGTATTTTTGGAAGAATGATGGAATATGTATAATTAGGCTTTGGAATTGAATTATTGAGTCATTATTGACATTATTGAGTCGATTATGTCTAGATACTATCGTTTCGGAGTTAGATTCGAGAGGAAAGGCGGTGATTCAGGCTTGGCTTGCATTTTTGGAGCCGAGGTAAGTGTTTTGCCTAACCTTAGCTTGAGGGAATAGGTATAGAGTCTAAATTGCTACGTGTATTCCATGTCCACCGTATAGGAAAGGTGACGAGTACCTATGTGTTGTGGTCAAGCATGCCTGTGAGTCAAATGTGATGATTTATACCGTGTTCTTGATATTCTCTATGTTATGAGTAATTCGTTATTTAGAAGTGATACGTTGAGGTTGTTTCATGACTTGGGAAGTTATTGATTAATTGTTCGGCTGAGGATTATTATTGTTGAAATTATACCTTTGAGTGAGATTGGTTATAGTTGAGTCCCTTGCCGAGACGATAGAATTTTGCTGGTTATTTCTGTACATTTAGAACTTCTTATTGTTGAACCTTCATATTGAATTGTTGTTTCTGTGTACATTATGCACGAGGGGACATTCCGTGCCGAGTGACTGTGAGCTTATGCACGAGGGGATATTCCGTGCTGAGTGATTATTATTATTTATGCACGAGGGGACATTCCGTGCTGAGTGATTATTATTATTTATGCACGAGGGGACATTCCGTACTGAGTGATTATTATTATTTATGCATGAGGGGACATTCCGTGTTGAGTGATTATTATTATTTATGCACGAGGGGACATTCTGTGCTGAGTGATTATTACTATTTATGCACGAGGGGACATTCCGTGCCGAGTGACTGTGAGGTGATGCATGAGGGGACATTCCGTGCCGAGTGATGGTGAGGCTATGCACGAGGGAACATGTCGTGCCTTTTGTTGCTTATTTACTTGTTTCGAGATGTTAATTCATGTTTTACTCCTACATTTCAGTTATTACTTAATTCTACTGTGTTAGTAATTGTTGCCCCTTTTTCCCCAACATGTTCTACCCCGTAACTGTATTTCCTGTTTATTTCCTGTTATATTATTGAACTGCACAAGTATTAATTGCGGTCGTGTCCTAGCCTCGTCACTACTTCGCCAAGGTTAGGCTCGGCACTTACTCAGTACATGGGGTCGGTTGTACTGATGCTACACTTGCACTTCTTTATGTTGTGCAGATTACGCAGCCGGAACTAGTGGACACCGTTAGAGGGAGTATCCTTCAGTCCACGCAGGCGACATCGAGGTAGACCCGCAGACATTCGTGGGCCCACCTTCTATCTTTTCTTTCTGTCATTTTGTGTACTTCCAGATTGATGTACCACTTTATTTCAAACTGTTGTTTTTAGCCAAATCTTAGTCTGGTTCGTGAGATTGTGACTCCATTTCTGGGTTTTGTACTTAAAGGGATTTCTACGAGATTGGCTATTTTAGTTTAGAATCTATTAACCTCCATATTTTTATCATGATTATTTAGTTTGCGTTTATTGTTTTTAATTGTTATTATGTCAATTCATTTAAAACGTTGTCTTGTCTAGCGGGTTCAACGTTAGACGCCATCACGTCCTGAAGGTGGGATTTCGGGTCGTGACAAGTTGGTATCAGAGCCCTAGATTGCTTAGGTATCACAACTCACGAACAAACTTGATAGAGTCAGAGGGATCGGTACGGAGACGTCTGTACTTATCCCCTAGAGGCTGCAAAGTTAGGAATGACTTCATATCTTTTCTTCTTTGTCGTGCGACTTGAATTCAAAATGCTATTCTATTCTCTCGCAGATGGAGAGGACGCATGCTTCCCCAGGTTCTGATCAGCATTCCGATACTCCTGTCGCAGCTCCTACGAGGGGCCGAAGCCGAGGCCGTGCTAGAGGCCGAGGGCGGGGCAGGGCTCAGCCCCGAGAAGCAGCCCCAGTGGAGGATCCTTAGGTTGAGTTCACCAAGGATATCCCCGCTCAAACAGTCCCAATTGGACCAGCTCAGGTCCCAGAGGGGTTCATTGCCACCCCGGTGATTCAGGACGCTCTAGTCCGCTTAGTGGGACTCATGGAGAGTGTGGCTCAGGCCGGTCTTCTTCCAACTGCACCAGCCGCTCTCAGGCTGGGGGAGGGACCCAGACTCCTGTTACTCGTACACCAGAGAAGTTAGATCCTCAGTTTCAGACTCCGGCACCTCAAACAGCCGGAGTAGCTCAGCCGGGTATTGTGGCGCCAGCAGATATGGGAGAAGCTATGTCAGCAGATGCTCTATGGAGATTGGACAGATTCACCAATTTATTCCCTACTACTTTCACCGGTGCACCATCATAGGATCCCAAGGATTATTTGGACAGCTGTTATGAGGTTCTTCGGAACATGCGCATAGTGGAGTCCAATGGAGTTGACTTTGCTACATTCGTCTTTCTAGCACCGCCAAGACTTGGTGGAGAGATTTCTGCTTAACCAGACCAGCTTGGTCTGCACCTTTGACTTGGGCTCAGTTCTCCGAGTTGTTCTTGGGGAAGTTTCTTCCAGTTACTCAGAGAGAGGATCTTCGGAGGCAGTTTGAGCGTCTCTAGCAGCGCTCCATGTCTGTCGCTCAGTACGAGACCAGGTTCATTACTCTAGCCAGGCATGCTATTATGATACTCCTCACGGATTGAGAGAGAGAGTGAGGAGGTTTATGGAGGGTTTGGCCCAGCCTATCAGACTTCAGATGGCTAGGGAGACGGGTACTGATATCTCCTTTCAGGTGCATTGAGATGGTATATCGCAGGGTAGTGGTTAGGGGTCTGACAAGAGACCTCGTCATTTTGGCCGATTCAGTGGTGCCTCATCTGGAGGAAGCGATTCCTTTGGCAGAGGTCATCCCCCTAGGCCTTTTCAGTCAGCACTCCAGGTATCCCGCAGTGCACCATCAGCTCCCATCAGTGCATCGTCGATTCAGAGCTTTCAGGGTGGTCATTCTGGTCATCAGGGACAGTTCCAGGGTCAGTATTCTCAACAGTTGAGGTCTTGCTTCACTTGCGGTGGTACGGGGCACATTTTCAGGTTTTTCCCCCAAGGATTTGGTGGACCTCAGTATCAGGGTTTGGTTCCCGCATCAGGTGCACACCCACCCCCTCAGCCAGCTAGGGGTGGTGGTCGTGGTGCTAGAGGAGGAGGTCAGACTCATAGAAGTGGAAGACATTCCATGAGAGGTAGAGGTCAGGACGCAGTAGGTTGACCCAGAGATGTTCAGGTTGGAGGGGCTCTTGCCCGATGCTATGCTATTCCGGACAGGCCTAAGGCTGAGGCCTCTGATGCAGTTATCACAGGTACGATTTCAGTTTGCAGCCGAGATGCTTCGGTGTTATTCGATACGGGTTCTACTTTCTCTTATGTTTCTTCATACTTTGCCCTTATTTGATCATGACCCGTGATTCCTTGAGTGCTCCTATATATGTATCTACCCCGGTGGGTGATTCTATAGTGGTAGATCGAGTCTACCGTGCTTGCTTAGTCATTATTGGTAGGATGGAGACTCAGGTTGATCTTTTGCTTCTGGGTATGGTTGACTTTGATGTTATATTGGGGATGGATTGGCTATCTCTCTATCATGCTATTCTGGACTGTCATGCCAAGACAGTGACCTTAGCCTTGCCAGGAGTACCTCGTTTGGAGTTGAGAGGGACTCCTAGTCATTCTTCTGGTAGAGTTGTTTCTTATATGAAGGCTCGGCGCATGGTCGAGAAGGGTTGTCTGGCCTATTTGGCCTATGTTCGTGATTCTAGTGCCGAGGTTCCTTTTATGGAGTCTGTGCCCATGGTTCGTGAGTTTCCAAAGGTATTCCCTGCTGACCTGCTGGGTATGCCACCCGACAGGGATATTGACTTTTGCATTGAGTTAGCTCCGGGCACTCAGCCCATTTCTACTCCGCGTATCGTTTGGCCCCGCCAGAGTTGAAGGAATTAAAGGAGCACTTGTAGGACTTGTTGGATAAGGGCTTCATTAGTCCTAGTGTTTCTCCTTGGGGTGCTCAAGTGTTGTTTGTTAAGAAGAAAGATGGCTCAATGAGGATGTGTATTGACTACCGACAGCTGAATAAGGCTACTATTAAGAATAAGTATCCTTTGCCGAGGATTGACGATCTATTTGACCAGCTTGAGGGTGCTACGGTGTTTTCCAAGATAGACTTGAGATTTGGTTACCATCAGCTGAGGATTAGGGCGTCTGATGTTCCTAAGACATCCTTTTGCACTCGTTATGGGCATTATGAGTTCTTGGTGATGTCATTTGGGTTGACAAATGCCCCCGCAGCTTTTATGGAGTTGATGAACCATGTGTTCAGGCCATATTTGGACTCATTTGTTATTGTGTTTATTGATGATATCTTGATTTACTCCCAGGGTCGAGAGGAGCATCAACAACACCTTCGAGTCGTCCTCCAGACTTTGAGGGATAGGCAGTTGTATGCCAAATTTTCTAAGTGTGAGTTCTGGTTGAGTTTAGTGGCATTTCTGGGCCATGTTGTGTCAGCGGAGGGTATTTAGGTGGATCCCAAGAAGATTTCAGCAGTCAGAGATTGGCATAGACCCACTTTAGCTACAGAGATTCGGAGTTTCTTGGGCTTAGCAAGTTATTATCGCCGATTTGTGGAGGGATTTTCATTTATAGCAGCCCCGATGACCAGGTTGACTCAGAAAGGTGCCTAGTTCAGGTGGTCTGAAGAGTGTGAGGCGAGATTTCAGAAGCTCAAGACAGCCTTGACCACGGCACCGGTGTTAGTTTTGCCCACAGGTTCAGGACTGTATACCATGTATTGTGATGCTTCACGGGTTGGTCTTGGTGCAGTGTTGATGCAGGACGGCAAGGTCATAGCCTATGTTTCTCGTCAGTTGAAGGTTCACGAGAAGAATTATCCAGTTCATGATTTGGAGTTAGCAGCTATTGTTCATGCGTTGAAGATCTGGAGGCACTATTTGTATGGTGTGCCATGTGAGGTTTTCACGGATCACAAGAGTTTACAATATCTATTCAAGCAAAAGGAGTTGAACATGAGGCAGAGGAGGTGGTTAGAGTTGTTGAAGGACTATGATATTACCATTCTTTATCATTCGGGGAAGGCCAATGTGGTTCCCGATGCTTTGATCCGGAAGTCAGCCAGTATGGGTAGTCTTGCTTATTTATCAGTCGGAGAGCGACCTCTTGCGTTGGATGTTCAGGCTTTGGCCAACCGATTAGTGTGATTGGAGGTCTATGAGACTGGCGGTGTTTTGGCCCATATTGTGGCCCGTTCTTCATTGTATGACCGTATTCAGGCCAGGAAGTATGATGATCGTCATTTATGTGTTCTTAGAGATACAGTCCGGCACGGAGGTGCCAAGCAGGTTACGATTGATGATGAGGGAGTTTTGAGGATGCAGGGGAGTATTTGTGTACCTGATGTTGATGGCATTCGTGAGTTGATATTGCAGGAGTCCCATAGTTTCCGGTATTTCATTCATCCGGGCGCCGCAAAGATGTACCAGAACTTACGGCAGCATTATTGGTGGCGGAGGATGAAAAAGGACATCGTAGCTTATGTAGCTCGGTGCTTGAACTGTCAGCAGGTTAAGTACGAGCACCAGAGACCCGGTGGTTTGATGCAGCAGATTCAGCTTTCCGAGTGAAAGTGGGAGTGTATCACCATGGATTTTGTAGTTGGGCTCCCACAGACTCAGAGGATGTTTGATGCGGTATGGGTTGTTGTGGATATTAATTGCGGTCGTTCCCTAGCCTCGTCACTACTTCGACGAGGTTAGGCTTGGAACTTACTCAGTACATGGGGTCGGTTGTACTGATGCTACACCTGCACTTCTTTATGTTGTGCAGATTATGCAGCCGGACCCAGTGGACACCGTTAGAGGGAGTATCCTTCAGTCCACGCAGGCGACATCGAGGTAGACCCGCAGACATTCGTGGGCCCTGACGTCACCTTCTATCTTTTCTTTCTGTCATTTTGTGTACTTCCAGACAGATGTACCACTTTATTTCAGACTGTTGTTTTTAGCCAAATCTTAGTCTGGTTCGTGAGATTGTGACTCCATTTCTGGGTTTTGTACTTAAAGAGATTTCTACGAGATTGGCTATTTTAGTTTAGAATCTATTAACCTCCGTATTTTATCATGATTATTTAGTTAGCGTTTATTATTTTTAATTGTTATTATGTCAATTCATTTAAAACGTTGTCTTGTCTAGCGGGTTCAACGTTAGACGTCATCACGGCCTGAAGGTGAGATTTCGGGCCGTGACACAATCCTAGAAAAAATTTGGTTGCCTTTCATACTCAATAACCTTCTCCCACAGCTACCCATTTGGTCTTTCAATGATGAGTCTATCTGGCATTGTCTGAGTTATATCCATTTCTGTAAGGATCCTAACATAGGATATCCGTTCACATTAGGGAGTCAGTTTATCAGTACAAATTGGAATACCTAGTGAGCTTGCAATCCTCCATAGATTTTCCTCCGCCAGCACTGAATTGGTAAACCTGGGAATGTGACCCATATATGAATCACACGCACGAGTTCATTTTGGATATTGAACTTAGGGTGCCAGTACTTTAGAATCATTGGTAGATTGTTAAAGGTGTAAGGTCATTTTGCACAATTTGAAGTTTATCTTCCATAGATTCAAATCGAAATAGAAAATAACCATTGTCATGACAGAATACCTTTGTGGTTGCCACGGAATTCCACACTCCATAGGAAAATTTTAGCATCTCCTTGAACGATGCATTTCCCCCAATTACATAGCCAATTAGGGTTATTTTTAATTTCTGACATTGTTGATCTAATTCACCCGAATTGAGCTTCATTCCTAGTTTCTGATGGGTAGAACTCCAGTTGTAACTCTTGTTATCACATCTCATGCGTTTTAATAATTTTACTTTTATTAGGGTTGGAATGTAAGAAAAAAGTTTTGAAAATAAAATTTATAATATTTAATATTACATAACATTTGTGTTGTTGTATATAAAAGAATATCATCAAAAGTAAAATATAAAGTTCAAATTTTATTATTCCCGTATTAACAAAGAAATCATTAATCTTTTTAGAAAAAATTGGAGAAATATTGTCATTTTTTAAATAGAGGAGTAAAAACTAGGAAATTTTACCTTCTATAGCAAAGATTTATATCATATTTATTATAAATTAAGAACTTTTTAAAATATTATTTTTTTATATTTATCTTTTATTTTTATAGCAAAATAGGTATTTATGGTATACACTACTATTAAGTAATTAAATACGCTATGTGCCATTTTTCTCTTTCATTCTTTTAGTCATTCTCTCCCAAAATCATAGCAAAATATTTTTTCTTTCTCTCTCCACGATCTCTCTCTCACGGCAAGATTGTATTCGCGATTTTTGAAGCACGATTCTCGCTCTCACTTTCAACATTTTCTCTCCAAAAATTCGTGATAAGTGTTAAAGTTTTTGGGTTTTTGGCTAGTTCAACCTTCTTCTTTTTCTCTTCATTTTTTTTTTTAGAAATCTTCACCATTGTTAGGTTTTCAGCAGAAAACTTCAAATTTTCTTTTCAATGGCTGATTCAACAACTTTGAAACAAGAGGGCCACTGCTACTTTCTTCTACGCCAGATAATGCAACGGATTCTTCTACACGGATACTGTAATATTTTTTTACGCCGATTCAAGGGACGGAGTTTTTGTTCGTCTCCTTTTTTAGTTTTAATACAATGTATACAATATTTTTCTTGGCCAGAAAATGCCATCTCTGGCAAAATTCTTCTCTTCTTTGCTATTTAGTCGCATACAATGATACAAATATATTGTATTATGTATAAATTCACTCAAATATATTGTATTTTTGCATAAATATATTTTATTTTCCTTGTATTTATGTATTCGGAAGCTTTGTATTTTTTCAATACAACTGAATACATTTGTATTCATGCCTGAATACAAGATATAAACATTGAAATACACTTAATACAAACACTAAAATAGAACAGGATATAAACAGTGAATACATTTAATATTAAAATACAGTAAAATACACTGAATACAAATAGAAATACGGTGAATACAACCAATGAAATATGTCGAATACAGCAGTAATAACATGTATTAGGAATAACTGTAATATTATTAATACAAATACCTTTGAGTACATTGTATATAAAATAGCGAATACAGTAAATACAAACATTGAATCTAATGAATGCAACAGTAAAAAAAATTAAATAATAAATACAAAAGCTATATATAACTAATAAATCATTCTAATTAGTTGAGTTGATATGAGGCATGTTAATTAGAATTGATTTTGTTGAGTTATATTAGGAGTGTATCACGCTAATTAATATTATTTCCGTTATTAGATAGTCGGCATAGCTATTTCAAAGGTGATTGTCGTTAACCTATTCTTGAATACATGGTGCGAATACATGTGAATACATGCATGTACAACTGAACTGCCATAATTTTAAGGCGCTATTGATGTTGTATTCATGAATACAACAACACGAATATAGCGAATACAATATTGTAACAACTTAATGGTTGTTATAGAAAGTAATTATGTATATAGTAGCTATAGAAAATTAATAGCCACTACACAATAGTAATTTCTGAAAATTCTCTAAAAACTATTATTTGATGAGTGATAATAAATGAATTACTAACACAAGCATTGTTATATAGCCCATAATAATATGCAAGGGTTCGCTTAATACCATTACTATTAAAGAAAGCATATATTCGCATAGTTTCATTTTCTATGATTATTTTCATATTATTAGTCTATTAAGTAAGATTGATTTCTTTTTTAATTTTGAAATAATTTAATTTAAATATCTAATTTTACTCTTCATGATAGTTTTTATACTAACACAAGTATTATCCATGTTTAACATCAGAAGCATCAAAAGTCTTATAGCCAAATATATATTTATGACTTGTTTAAGACCATAAATATTAAAATCCCATTTGGACATATAATTTTTTCACTTCTTTTTGAAATCAATGTTCGATCATAAAATTTCCAATTTTCACTTGAAGATCAAATTTGGAATTTTTTTTAAATTTCAAAAACTCCAAAAAGCTGTTTTTCAAAATTTTCACTTAGATCACTCACAAAACTTCAAAAATAACCCAAAATTATATTCATGTCCAAACACAACTCTAATTTTTCAAACTCTATTTTCACTTGAAAAAAGAATTTCACTTTTTTTTGGAATTTTATAATTCTTATGTCCAAACGCCCACTAAAAGTTTTTAAAATTTTTGTTCTAATCAAACTATTGCCACGTAAATAAAAAGGATGGAAAAAAATTAGTTACTACTAGTAGTCTTGTCGCATTTAGTAGTACTTACTAGTGAGGGATAGCCCGTGTTTTGCACGGGCCCAAACTCAAATGTAAAAACTAATACTACAATTTCAGTTACTTAATAATTTTATAACGAAATAAATATTATTTTCAGTCACAAATTTTCAGTATTAAAGTCAAGTTCATGTCCAAACATAATGCACAATCTTTTTTCAATTCCAATTTCAAATACTTTTTTTAAACCTTAATTGAATATTATTGAACACTTACAAAAAATTGAATTCAAAGTTGACAGATTATACATAAACTAACTTGTGCTAGACACTTATTTCGAGAGAAAAAATTATGTATAATAAAATGTGACCAAAACCTGTATTAAAGCTTTATAAGAACAATAATGGCATGATATACTGATTAAAATATTTATTTTATATTTTATATTCTCAATATGCTAATAATTCCTTTTTATTAACATCATAATTCAATTCTATTCCTATAATTATGGATAGTTACCAAAGTAGTACTTCGTCGATTTTAATTAAATCCTTCTTTGTCTATTTTATTCTTCTGTAAGAAAGCGAATAAGTCCTTGCTCCTTTTTTCCGTAATATTAGCATAATGTATATGACCTTCTTCTACTTTATTAGAGAATCTATCTTTAATATCAATTGTAAAATAGCTAATACCTCCAATAATATTACACCAAATTGCGTAAGGTACAATTGTGTAGCTGATAATACTTGTGTTTAAACTGTTAAACTTTGCTTGCTTATTGTTCATTTCAGAATTTAGTCTTCACATCACTATGTGTGTCTAATTCATTTTACTTTTGTTAAAGATTGTTGAATAAAAAATATTTGCTTCTTTGGAAATAAATATCTTGTATTACTTCTACAATATTAGGTTTGTATGGTGTTGTATTTTTTATTGTAATCTATTATTAAAAAAAAAATTCTTTACTACAGTAAATATTTTATATTATCTCTACTGTATTAGGTTCATATACGGTTATTTTCTTTACTGCAACAAAAATTGACCTTAAACTGGAATGAATAGTAACTTTTGAAATTGAAAAAGTTAACAAAGTGATCTTTTTTACGTGAGAAATAGATTTGGATAGTAAAAAAATTAAAAGTTTTAATTCAAAACGAATAAAAAAACAAAGGCATTATGAAATGTTTTTCAAGAAACATAGAAATGAACTTGGATTCTGGGACTTGACCGTACATTATTTATAACTACAAATAAAATAAAAATTTGCACAAAAAATGATACGAAAATTATTTTGATAGATGGGAGAATACAAGGAAAAAGAGGGTTGGGCATAGCAGTAAACGTGGCTGCAAACAAATCATTAAAAACTTGCTATGTACAGTTGAGGGACCCACGTGATTAGGAAATGACCATTTCGAAAAAGCTGGGAAATTCATGTGGGCCCGAAAATTTTATATACATGTGATAAAACTAATATATACAATATCTATAAAGCAGATAAAAAATGAAATTTCGAAAATACCCTTATAGTGAAACGGACATGTTGACGGAGAGCTGCTAAACTCTCCCTTATAGAATAAGAGAATATATAAATTCTTTGGGAAAAAAATTATGAAAGTTGAATGGTGAACTTTCACATCAAATCTTAATCAAATTTGTATTTCAAAAATTATTGTTCAGCTTGATATTTACAAATTTACAAATAATGAAAAATTGTTTACATCTGGCTGCTTCAAGATGAATATAGATGGAGTGGTTGATAGCGATGCTGATGTCTTATTGTCAGAGCAGTGAGAAGAAAAGTTGTTGGCTGATTTCAATACTCTATTTCAAACTTGATTTCTCATAAATATTTTGTCTCTTGTAAGTTTGAGAACATTTCTCACTCTACAAGACACAATTCAAAATCCTACAATATTCCTACTTAGTGGGCATTTGGGCATAAAAATGGAGTATAATTTTTGAAGAAAAATAATATTTGGAGTTAAAGTTAAAAAAAATAGTATTTGAAATATAAAATCATATTTAGATATGTATTTCACTTAAAATAAATATTGTAGTTTTGTGAGTGGAGAAAAAAAATTCCCGAGAATTTTGAAAAATAGTCAAAACCACATTTTGATTTTTTTAAAAATTCATTTTTGTTAAGAAACTAAGCTCAAAGTAGTGTTATAACAACAAGAAAATACATAAGAGATATAGAGAGAAAGAGATGAGAGATTCTTATTTCATCAAGTTATTTCCAAGTCTGTACAATATGACTTCTCATCCTCTATTTATAGTATTACACAGAGGTATACAAAAGAATGTCATAAACATGATATTAAACATTTGATATCATGGAGAAGATCATGGGGAGGTTATGGAGGTATGAGAGTTACAACCATAAGTATTGGAGTAGTGAGAGTTATGGAGATAATGGAAAAGAATAGTGGGTGTGATAGGAGATAATGGAGAAGAGTAATGGATGTTAATATTTCATAACAATTTTCCTTTTTGTGGACAAACATATTTTTGAAAAACTTTTCGGAAAAAAAGGAAAAAAGAATTTATGGACAAACGGTCTTGTTCACCAGGGGCAATTAAACTAGTTGAAACTCATCTATAAAGTTGAAACTGATGATCATATTATGCAAAAAAGGAATCAGATTTATTTACAACTATAGAAGATAGAAGTTGTAAAAATGAATGAAACAAGAAAATTAAAAGCCAAGTGGCGCTACATCCAAATTAGTTGCGGTAATAACAGGGAGATAAGATAGAAGAAAAGCAAGAACATTTACGAAAAGATGGTCAAAACGATAAATATCTCAAAATATAAGGAGTATTTCGAGAAAATAAATTTTTTTTCGTTTTGTTTAGATTTCGAATTTATTTGTTACTTTAAAATGATTGTTAAAATTTTTCTCCAAAAACAAACTTCGCCATATTTTGTCCAAATTGTTTGTCGAAAAAAGGATTTGTAAAATAANAAGTAATTTTATTGGTCAAACTAAAATGGCTTTTAAGCCAAAATAAAAAAAGTTGGGATCAGCCAATTTCTTGGTTTTGGCTTTTTTAAAGCACTTTTTAACTTTTTTTAAGCAGCTATTTTTTACCAAACACTCAATTTAATAAAAAAAGTGCTTAAAAGCTGGTTTGCCTATCCAAACACCCTCTTAATCACCCATCAATAATACTCATTAAAAAAGAAGAGTTATCTATCAGAATTTTTTTCATTCTAAAACTCGAAACCGATACCTTAATTTAAATATAAGAAGATCATACAAGTCCAACACAACCCTTGGCGTGGTAACCCATTATCTACTTTATCCAATTATATATTCATATTATTCTTGTTTAATATTCTAGGTTTCTTTAGTTTCCTCATTATTATATTACCATATTATGTAATTCAGATTACTTTAGCAATCGTAATTTTTCATCTAATATGTCAAGTTTTATAATTTATTCTTGCCTTGGTGGAAAAAGGAGGTAGCTGACATAAGGTCGTTTATTTTAACTCGTATAAAACTAATCCTAACATAAATTTCCACATAAGTTATATAGTACTTGATTACTATTCTTGTTTAATATTCAAGGTTTCTTTTGTTTTTTCATTATTATATTATTATATTATGTTATTCAAATGACCTAAGCAATCGTAATTTTTCATCTAATGTGTAGTTTTATAATTTGTTACGTACGTCACCATGTTAGAAAATACAAGCTGACAGATTTTCTTGCCCTGGTGAAAAATGAAGCTGAAGTTATTTGATCAATTCTATAAATTGATAACACTGCACTCATGCATAAGAGAAAGAACAGAGAAGAGTAGAAGAAGGAGAGTTTAGAGAAAGGTTAGAGAGAGAGAGTATGGAATTCATTCTTTCTTATTATCTTTAATTCATTCTTTACAATATTTATATATTTATCTAATCACCTTATTTAATAACTAACTAATGGTAGATTAACTAACTAACCAAATTGTGATCTACCGATAATATGAATTATTATTATGAAAAGACTAAATTGCCCTTATTAACAAATACTAAGTTACCCCTTTCTTAACACTCCCTCTCAAGCTAGGAGGTAAGAAAATATTTATAACTCCTAGCTTGGATGTCAGAAGTTCATGTTGCACTCTGGTAAGCCCTTTGGTAAGAATGTCTGCAGGTTGATCCTTGCTAGGAATATATTTTGTTACTATCAACCCTTGAATGATTCTTTCTCTTATAAAGTGGCAATCTATCTCTATGTGTTTGGTTCTTNAAAATAATATTTGGAGTTAAAGTTAAAAAAAATAGTATTTGAAATATAAAATCATATTTAGATATGTATTTCACTTAAAATAAATATTGTAGTTTTGTGAGTGGAGAAAAAAAATTCCCGAGAATTTTGAAAAATAGTCAAAACCACATTTTGATTTTTTTAAAAATTCATTTTTGTTAAGAAACTAAGCTCAAAGTAGTGTTATAACAACAAGAAAATACATAAGAGATATAGAGAGAAAGAGATGAGAGATTCTTATTTCATCAAGTTATTTCCAAGTCTGTACAATATGACTTCTCATCCTCTATTTATAGTATTACACAGAGGTATACAAAAGAATGTCATAAACATGATATTAAACATTTGATATCATGGAGAAGATCATGGGGAGGTTATGGAGGTATGAGAGTTACAACCATAAGTATTGGAGTAGTGAGAGTTATGGAGATAATGGAAAAGAATAGTGGGTGTGATAGGAGATAATGGAGAAGAGTAATGGATGTTAATATTTCATAACAATTTTCCTTTTTGTGGACAAACATATTTTTGAAAAACTTTTCGGAAAAAAAGGAAAAAAGAATTTATGGACAAACGGTCTTGTTCACCAGGGGCAATTAAACTAGTTGAAACTCATCTATAAAGTTGAAACTGATGATCATATTATGCAAAAAAGGAATCAGATTTATTTACAACTATAGAAGATAGAAGTTGTAAAAATGAATGAAACAAGAAAATTAAAAGCCAAGTGGCGCTACATCCAAATTAGTTGCGGTAATAACAGGGAGATAAGATAGAAGAAAAGCAAGAACATTTACGAAAAGATGGTCAAAACGATAAATATCTCAAAATATAAGGAGTATTTCGAGAAAATAAATTTTTTTTCGTTTTGTTTAGATTTCGAATTTATTTGTTACTTTAAAATGATTGTTAAAATTTTTCTCCAAAAACAAACTTCGCCATATTTTGTCCAAATTGTTTGTCGAAAAAAGGATTTGTAAAATAACACAATAAATCGAAACCAAGCTCAAACTCTAAATTATATACTATTAATATAATGTACTCGATCAGAGAATGTATGGGCGTGGTGATCTGTATAAGATTCTTTCATTCGTAATTATAATTCGAGTTATAGTAGCAAGATACTACTCCTATATAATTCATAACTTTTATGACCAAATTTTATCACTAATTAGGTGTTAGGTTCAAATCCTATGATCAGTTTTTCTCCTTTTTATTTTTCTTTCCCAATATTCAATTCACCCCTTTCTCTAAGAAAAAATATTTTAAAAAGGATTAATGTAGGAGATAAAAGGTTTGCTCACGGGCTGATGACACGTGGACATAGAAATCTCTCCTACATGGAGACATGGGAAGGAAGCTCTGTGTTCGTGCATAGAAGATCGATATACCAGATTGTTTCTTTTAATGAAACAAACTAAAGCATTGTTCCAAAGTTAAAGATAAATGCGAATAAAAGATCACAAAAAAGCTAGCAAGAAGTTCAGGGGACCATTACTTTTCTTTTCTTTTGCTTTTTCAAGATTTTGTTTTCTTGATTGAAATTTGAAGATTGGAGTTTGGGGACCATTTGCTCACTTTTTCACTTATGTCTTGTGTCTGAAAAGAAATCCATTATCCACTTCTTTTTGTTTCCAACAAGTATTCGATCGATACATGTAATGGGGCTCAATTAGAGCGCGTTTGGATTGGCTTAAAAAAAATGGCTTTTAAGTGATGAAGCTTAAAAAAATTGTTGAAGTGTTTGACAAACAAGTGCTGGTAAGCACTTTTTCCTATTAAAAAGACTAAAATATCCCTAAAGCTGTTAACATTATAAAGGAGCTGATTACAGGAGTAGCAATTATATATAAGTATAATATANAAGGTTAGAGAGAGAGAGTATGGAATTCATTCTTTCTTATTATCTTTAATTCATTCTTTACAATATTTATATATTTATCTAATCACCTTATTTAATAACTAACTAATGGTAGATTAACTAACTAACCAAATTGTGATCTACCGATAATATGAATTATTATTATGAAAAGACTAAATTGCCCTTATTAACAAATACTAAGTTACCCCTTTCTTAACACTCCCTCTCAAGCTAGGAGGTAAGAAAATATTTATAACTCCTAGCTTGGATGTCAGAAGTTCATGTTGCACTCTGGTAAGCCCTTTGGTAAGAATGTCTGCAGGTTGATCCTTGCTAGGAATATATTTTGTTACTATCAACCCTTGAATGATTCTTTCTCTTATAAAGTGGCAATCTATCTCTATGTGTTTGGTTCTTTCATGATATACAGGATTGGCTGCAATTTGTATGGCAGCTTTGCTATCACTGTATATTTCAATAGGTAGGGATAATTTGATGCCCAGTTCTTTTATTAACCCTTGTAACCAGATAAGTTCAGCTACTGTGGCTGCAAGACTTCTATATTCAGCTTCTGCAGAGCTCCTGGACACTGTCATTTGTTTCTTCGATTTCCAAGCAATTAAGGAATCCCCAAACTTAATTAAATATACATTCACTGATCTTCTGGAAATAGGACAAGCTGCCCAATCTGCATCGCAGTAGGCAGTGATATTGTTGTTAGTTGAATTAGATAATAGAATTCCTCTTCCAGGTTGATTCTTGATGTATTTCACAATCCTCATAGCAGCTTCCATATGAAACTTTTTGGGTTGTTGTAAAAACTGACTGAGAGTTTGTACACTGAAAGATATATCGGGTCTAGTCATTGTAAGATAGAGTAATCTACCTATTAGTTTCTGATAAGAATTGATGTTAGCTGGATGATCATCTACTGGGTTGCCTTTCCAGTGATCATCATATTCTTTTGTTGTCAATTTTGTATTGCAATCTAAAGGAGTGGCAATGGGTTTAGCAGCACTTAATCCCATTTCTGAAATGAGATCCAATGTGTATTTCCTTTGATGCATTAATATTCCTTATTTTTATCTTGCAAATTCAATGCCTAAGAAATATTTTAGCTCACCTAGATCCTTCATCTTAAACACTTGTTGTAGGCTGGTTTTTGTTTCTTCAATTAGCTTCAAATTGTCACCTGTTATTAACATATCATCAACATAAATCAATACTAAAGTAATACCTTCAGGAGTCTTTTTCATAAACAGTGAGTGATCAAATTGACTTTGATTGAACCCAGACTTCACTAAGGCTTCAGTTAGTTTTGCATTCCACTGTCTCGGAGCTTGTTTTAATCCATATAAGGATTTGATGAGCCTGCATACTGGACTCTTCTCCCCCTGGCTCTTAAATCCTTGTGGAAGTTCCATGTAAATTTCATCATTTAAATCTCCTTGAAGGAATGCATTATATACATCCATTTGATGTATATGCCAATTTTCTTTTGCTGCAATTGTCAATACTGTTCTCACAGTTTTCATCTTAATAACTGGTGAGAATGTTTCTTGATAATCGATTCCTTCTTGTTGGGTATATCCCTTTGCTACCAATCTAGCTTTAAATCTCTCAATTTCACCTGTAGCTTTGTATTTAATTTTGTAAATCCATTTACAACCTATTGGTCTTTTTCCTTCAGGAAGAGAAACAATTTCCCATGTGTGATTGCTCTGTAATGCATCAATTTCTGCTTTCATAGCTTCTACCCACCTAGAATCTCTTATGGCTTCTGTATAACTTGTTGGCTCAGTAACACTTGATGAATTTGCAATGAAGGCTTGATAAGATGGTGATAGCTCTTCATAGTTAATGTACTTTGATATAGAATAAGGTAATTCTTGATGAGCATTAAGAGACACAAAGTCTCTTAGCCATATAGGTGGTCTTTTTTCCCTATCTGACCTTCTATTTCCTCTTTGAATTACTTGATTTGTATTCTGCATTTGTTCTGTATCATCTATCTCATACTCTATGGACTGATACTCTTGTTGTAAGTTGTCTATGACTTGATTGTCATATTCTTCATTAACCTCTTCCTGATTATCATGTATGTGTTCAACATTGATCTCAAATTCTGTTTCAACACTATTATTTTCAGTTTGGGCTAAACTTTGACTGTGTATCTGGATAGTGTTAGGAGCAGAACTTTGGAAATCTTGGACTTGGGAGTTAGACAATGGGAATAGAGGTATTGTCTGATCTTCTTTCCTTTTAAAAGGAAATACATCTTCCCTGAATACTACCTCCCTATTAACAAAAAACACCCTATTCTGTATATCATATAGAATATACCCTTTTTGATGTTCAGAATATCCCATATGAATAGCAGTTTTAGTTCTTGCTGACAGTTTGTCACATTGATTCACTATCTTTGCATAACACAAACAACCTAGTACCCTTAGATGAGTATATGAGGGTTGTTTTTGATATAACCTTTCATAAGGAGTTTTATTGTTGATAACTGTACTTGGCAGCCTATTTATCAGATAAACAACAACAATTACACACTGACCCCAAAACTTAATAGGTATTCCAGCTTGGAACCTGATTGCTCTGGTGACTTCTAAAATATGTCTGTGCTTCCTTTCAGCCACTTCATTCTGTTGAGGAGTGTAAGCACATGAAGTTTGATGCATAATTCCCCAATTTTTGAATATATTATCACATACTAAATTTATAAACTCAGTGCCATTATCAGTTCTAATGATTCTAATGACTTTGTCAAACTGAGTCTTGATGAAAATCACAAATTGTTGTAACAACACACAGACTTCTGATTTTTGTTTAAGCAAAAACAACCAGGTCATTCTTGAAAAGTCATCTACTACAGTTAAAAAATATTTGTTTCCATCATGAGTAGGAATCTTATATGGTCCCCGTAGATCCATATGTACCAAATCAAACTTGCTTATAGTTTTAATGCTACTAGCAGGAAATGGAAGTCTTGCTTGTTTGGCACAAGGACAAACTACACACTGTTTTATTGTATCAATTATAACATTTTTTTCACTGTGAAGCAACTTTTTAAGAACTGAAGATGAAGCATGACCAAACCTCTTGTGCCAGATATCTACTTCTTTTGAGTCTTTAGTTCCAGTAGTTACTGACAAAGCTGTCCCAATTGCTTGCCTTTCTAGAATGTATTGTCCATCATTTTCTCTACCAATCGCCTTCACCTTCTCACTGAAGAGTTCCTGAAATATGCAAATATCAGGAAAGAAGGTTGCTGAGCATTGTAGTTCTTTTGTCAGTTTAGACACTGATAATAGATTGGACTTAAAAGATGGAACAAAGAACACATTTGTAATTGTGTTTTCTTCTGATATGGTACTGGCACCAACATGAGTTACATATGACACATCCCCATTTGGCATGAAAATTCTCTTTGGTTTGTCAGGCTGAGTTACAGAGTCTTTATTTAGCATATTCAAACTAGCTACCATGTGGTTTGTGGCTCCTGTATCAACTATCCATTCCTGATCACTATTAGCTACCATCAATGCACAACTAATACCTGTTGTGTTGGCTGCAGATGTTAACACTATGTTTGAAGGCTGACTTGCTGCAGACTTGTTATTGTTCAGATTGAGGAGTTGCAAGATCTGATCATACTGTTCCTTTGTGAATGTAGATCCAGTCATCTGATTCAACTGACTAAAATTGAGTCCATTTGTTGAACTTTTGTCCTCAGTATTTTGACTTATATTCATATTAATGTTTTGTAAGGGTCCTCTTGATTCATTTGCATTACTATTTGTCTGTTGTATCATACTATCAGTTGTAACACTGTAGGCTGCATTATATCCTGCTCCCCATTTCTTCTTAGGTCTGTATTCAGACGGATAACCAACTAGCTTGTAATAATTTTCTTTGCTATGTCCCTTTAGTTTACAGAAATCACATTGAACATTAAAGTTTCTTTTAAACCTTTGATTTCCTATAGACCTTGAATACATCACTGCATCAAAATTGCCAGACATCATTGCAGGATTTGCACCTAGAATTCCTATAGAATTTGACATTGACTTCTGTCCTTCATCACTCACAATCATGGCATAAGCTTGATTCACTGTAGGTACAGGACTTCTCATTAATATTTGACTCCTCGCTTGGGCATATGAATCATTAAGTCCCATTAAAAACTGGTATAACTTCAGTTTTTGAAGATACACTACAAACTCTTTAGATTTAGGACAATCACAACCTGGAGCAGGCACAAGAGCCTCAAATTCCTCCCACATATCTTTGAGTCTTGAGTAGTAAACAGATACAGACATAGTTCCTTGAGACAAAGTTGTGATTTTCTTATGCAAATTAAAAGACCTTGAATCATCTACTTTGTTGAACCTTTGGGACAGATCTTCACAAACTATTTGGGCACAAGACGCGTACATAATACCTCATAGAAGATTTTTTGATACAGAGTTCATAATCCATGAAAGCACAATGGCATTAACTCTCTCCCAATGACTCCACAATAGTTTTGGAAATTTTTCTTTCTTGCATGAACCATCAATTAAACCTAGTTTATTTCTCCCTAACAATGCTATACGCATAGACCTATTCCAGATTGCATAATTTTCAATACATGTGAGTTGAAACGATATGATTTGAATGCCGCTAACATCAGCAGGTGAGAGAAAGAGCGGATGATTGTAGTCAATTCCAATTGACTGATTTCCAGTGCTAATCGATGAATTACCAACTCCTGTATATGTTTGATCTCTTGCATGCGACTGCTGTCCAGACCCATGACCTTGTTCGTTTTCCATTAGCAAGACTTCTCAAGAATTTCAATTCGATAGTTTCTGAATTTTACACAATCGATTACACGAGAGCTAGAATTTCAATTTCGAGCTCTTAGGCTCTGATACCATGAAGTTATTTGATCAATTCTATAAATTGATCACACTGCACTCATGCATAAGAGAAAGAACAGAGAAGAGTAGAGAAGGAGAGTTTAGAGAGAGGTTAGAGAGAGAGAGAGAGTATGGAATTCATTCTTTGTTATTATCTTTAATTCATTCTTTACAATATTTATATACTTATCTAATCACCTTATTTAATAACTAACTAATGGTAGATTAACTAACTAACCAAATTGTGATCTACCGATAATATGAATTATTATTATGAAAAGACTAAATTGCCCTTATTAACAAATACTAAGTTACCCCTTTCTTAACAGGAGCTAGTTGACTTAAAGATTGTTTGTTTTAACCAGTAAAAAATTAATCCTAACATAGAGTTTCATATAAATTAATTATATAACATTTGATTGGTCATACAAGAAAAAATAATCATCATGTAAGTCAATTTTACGTCGTGGTACCCTTATTACATTACGTTTGGCTGCTTGCTAATATTAGCATATTTTATGTGAGAATTTGTGCCTAATTATGTGTGAAGTATACATAGAATGTATAATAAAATGATTGTATTAGCAATTAATAATGTATAATAAAAATGATTGTATTAGATAAAAGAAGAAAAGGTTCGTAAAGTAAGAAATACCCGCATAACAACCTTACGTTGTCATTCACCGTATAAATAATATTTGTATTTTCATTCGTAACTAATACGTCAACCAAATGATCTACTAGTAAATTGGTAACTTTTCTTGCTGGCCGTAATTAAGCAATTGGAAAAGGGGGAACATTATTATTATTAAAAATTAAAGAAAAGAAGTTAGAACAGAATAAATGATTTACTTGACAAGTTCCATCAAGGCTGAGTCAGAATGGGCCCAGTTCTCTGACAATTGGGCCTTCAGAAAGATGCTACTTACACGTTAGGATTTGTCCAAGATTATGGCGATGGTCTGAGAAATGGGCCCATCCCAACTCACTTGCCAGCAAGTTCTGCTATGCCTAGAACATTTTAAAACTTTTTCCTTGTTTTTATTCATCTTATTAGGAGGTCGGTGGTGTCACACCTCCTCCTCCTCTCTCTCCCCCATGCGCGAATAATAAAGGGGTAATAAGAAAGCTTTTCCACTTTAAGTGACATTTTGAATTTGGGAATAATAACGTGCTTTAGCCCATCGTTTATTTAGCCTTTTTAAATTTTAGCCGCTTTTAATATTTATGGATTTATCTTGAAACAAGTCACGATGACGTGCACTTATTTATTTTTGGACACATTGTAACTGCGCCACATGAAATGCACCCGCAATTACAACATGTGATTTTTATTATTGTTTTGAGTTAGAGTCAGGGACATGAGTTGTCACGAGTGTAGATTATATAGTCATGACTATGGTCGTGACGGTTAAAAATGCTTATTTGAAGCAGAACTTGATTATTCTCTAAGTTTCATCCTTTTTTTTTTAAATCTAAAAGAGGTATTTTTAGCTTACGAGATATGTATATAAATCACTTTTGATATTTATGGATTTATCTTGAAACAAGTCACGATGGCGTGCACTTGTTGTTTTTGGACATATCGCAACCACGCCACATGAAGTGCACATGCAATTGCAACATGTGATTTTATTATAGTTTGGAGTTAGAGTCAATCTGCCTTATTATTACTGTTTTTGCCTTGTCATGCATTGATTATACTTTTTATGATGTGTTGGAGTCGGTTAGCTCGGGTTCGGAATGTGTGTAGTGAGAATTGAGACACTTAGTCTCTAAAAATAGCTTTATAGTTGGAAAAGTCAATTGCGAGTTGACTTATTGGTAAACGACTTCGGAATGCGGATTTTATGGCTCAGATAGCTTCGTTAGGTGATTTGGGACTTAGGAGTGTGTTCAGAATATTTTTGTGATGTCCGGTGTAGAATTAGGCTTGAATTGGCGAAAATTAGTTTTTGGTGATTTCTGATCTGCAGTGAAAAATAGGCTATCGGGGTCGGAATGGAATTCCGAAAGTTGGAAAAGGATCGTAATATCATTTTGGATATGTCTGCAGAATTTCAGGTCAATCGGATGTGTTTTGGATAGTTTCGGCATCGTTGGTGGAATTTAGAAATTTTAAAGTTCATAGGCTTGAATATGTGATTTTGGTGTTTTGATGTTATTTTGGGTATTCCGAGAGTGAAACTAAGTTTGAATGATCATATATGATATGTTGGTAGGTTTGATTGAGGTCCCAGGGGCCTCGGGTGCATTTAGGATGCTCAAACGAGCACTTTTGGACTTGAAGAAATTGCTGGTTTTGTGGTGTTAGTGCAGCAGTGGGTTGTTCATCGCGATCGCGTGGCAATTGCTGTGATCACGTAGAGAAAAGTGGGAGGCAGGTAAGGTACTATGCGATCGCGTAAGTGTGTCTGAAATCACATAGTTTGGCAGGCTTGAGCAGTGCGGACGCGTGGATCTTCATGCGATCGCGTAGAGTTATAGGCGCGTGAGGAGAGAGTCCATTTGTTCTTCGCGATCGCGTGAGCAGGTTCGAGATCGCGTGGAGTTATATCTTGTTGAATCGCGATCGCGTGTGTAGGTTTGCGATCGCGTAGAGTCTTTTTGAGGGTCAGTGGGTTTGCCCTTCGCGATCGCGTGAATGGTTCCGCGATCGTAGTGAAGTAATACCTGGGCAGTATAAATTAAACCCATCCGCGACCTTTGCCCACTTTTCCATCATTTTTGAACGGGAATAGAGCTTTTGGAGAAATTTTGAAGAGGGAAATTGATTGTTCTTCATTGAGGTAAGGATTTTGGACCCCATAACTCGATTATATGTGATTAAGGACTAAATTAACAGTGTTTAATTGGGGATAATCAGTAGAAAAAGGTGAAACTAGGGCTTGAGTTTAAGGGAACTTTTAGGGGTGATTTGAGGGGTCATTTGGACTCTGATTTTAAAGTTCTTTATATGTCCGGACTCGTGAGATGATGAAGATCGTTTTGGTATAAAGTTTGTTGAGTTCCGATATGCAGGCCCGGGGGTCAGGTTTTGGCTAATTTCGGGTTTTGTGCATAAAATTGATATTTTTCAATTGGAATTCATTCCTTAGCATAATTTGATGTGAAAAATCTGAATTTGGTAGATTTGGAGCACTCGGAAGTTGATTCGAGAGGCAAGTGTGTTACGGAATAGTTTTTCGGGCTAGTTTGAGGTAAGTAATGTCTTTATCCTGTCCTGAGGGTATGAAATCCCGGACTTTACATCCTTTCACGATTTTGGAGTGACGCACACACTGGATGACGAGTGTGGGGCGTGCACGAATTGGAAATATGTTCCTTTTTAGGCAACTATTGAGTTGCGAAACTGCTTTTAAAGCATATATTTTATAGTATTACTATATTTTGATATATTTGTGCTGTAAGCCATGTTTGGGGCCAAGTGCCGATCTATTTTAACCCCTTGGGGGCTATTTTACTGTTATTCCTCACTTTGAAACTATGATTTTACACTCAGTCCTTCTTGTGAAATTGTTGACACTCCTATTTGATATATTACTATTTCTTTAAATGAAATACTATTTTGGGTCGAGAACCCCGTTTATTCATGGCCCGAGTGGCATGCTGAGAGTGTCTGACTAAGTGAGGCCGATGGCCAATATTGTGAGGATGTTATGATATGAGACAGGCCGAGTGTCTGAGAGATGATTTATGCCATGATTTGGCTTGTTTATAGCGCTTGGGCTGTAGGAGCCCCTCCGGAGTCTGTACACCCCCCCCCAGTGAGAGCAGCTACCTACTTAGTACGAGTGCCGAGTGATGAGTGATTGGGAGGCATGAGCGACAATGAGGTTGCCCTAGGGGCTGATGCTGAGAGACCGTGAGGTGCTGAGTGACTGTTATTGAGTGATGGTGAGGTGCTGAGTGACTGATTACGAGTGATGATTTTGCCCGTGGGGCGGTTTAAAATGATATTTTGCTGAGCTTTTGATTATGATTCGTTTCATCTTTCATAATGATATTTTTGGGGAATGTTACTGAGAAACATTGGAAAATATACTTGTTCAAAGGATTTTTACGGAAACTGGTTTTCAAACATATGTACTAAGTGTATACTTTATTAAGATTCAGTATTTTACTATTTGTGGATTGGTGTTTTATTGTTGTGTGTTTCTTATATTCAGACTTGATTTATTTTCATTACTACCGAGTTGGCGTACTCATAATTACTCCTTGCACCCCTGTGTGTAGATCCATGTACTGGTTCTGAGCAGTGGTTATCTGTGACCGTTCAACGTCAACTTTGGGATTTCGAGGTAGTTGTCCAGCGTCCGCAGCTTCTCCATTTCCCTTCCTTTATTTAGTATTTAGTATTTTGTTCTGAGACACTGTATTATGACATTAGCAGTATTGGTATTACTCTTAGATGCTCGTGACCTGTTGGCTCTGGATCTTGGGGATGGTTGTAGACTGTTTAGCTTGTTTTGTTTTGCTTAAAAATTTATAGATTTATATACATTTATGAAATGTTGATAATGATTTTGAGAAATCTTATTAAAGAGAATGTGTAATTATGTGATAGTGGCTAGCCTAGTTCCACGATAGGCGTCATCACGGTCGAATATGATTTTGGGTCGTGACAAGTTGGTATCAGAGCACTAGGTTACATAGGACTCAACGGTCATGAGTAGGTTTAGTAGAGTCGTGCGGATCGGTACGGAGACGTCTGTACTGCAGAACCTTTAGGAAACATCCCACATTCATGAATTCTTGTCGTGCGAATCCATTTATTCAGCCAAAAACGTAACTCTTTGAATTCCTTTCATGTATTCGAATGCGCACGTGAGCGCTTGGTATCAACTGTACATCGACGACTTGTGACTTTCATGGGTGAGATGTGACTTTTAGCATGTTGTAATGGGCCAGTTGGAAGAACTTGAGGCCGAATTTTGTTTGTGGCTTGAATGTTGAGATTTCATTTGTGTGAGCACTTGTGTTGGGGGACTTATATGTCCGTTTGTCCCTTATTGAGGGGACTTTGTGACTAGATGACTAGATGGTGAGTGTGATCTGATAGTTAGATGTATTCAGGTTGTTTGATTGTGACCAGAATGGATTAGCGGGAGATGTAGCAAGAACCATTGAGTAATTGACTCAGTCTTAAGTTAGAATATGGCCTCGAGCTGTGAGTGTAGTGAAGGACCTCCCATGTTGTTTAGATATGGAGTGAAGCGGATCCTTCTATTGTGTTATGAGTTCTGGGTGATTTCCTTTGGGATGACCAATGCCCCAGCATCGTTCATGTAATTGATTGACGGTGCATGCAGGCGTGTTATAACTCCTTTGTTATTGTGTTCATGGATGACATCCTAGCGTACTCACGTAGCCAAGGGTAGCATACTCAACATTTGTTGATGGTATTACAAGGATATAGGGAGGAGAAGCTTTGTGCGAAGTTCTCCAAGTGTGAATTTTTGGCTCAGTTCAGTAGCATTCTTGGGACACGTGGTGTCCAGTGAAGGTATCCATGTGGTCAGACGAGTGTGAGTAGAGCTTCTAGAAGCTCAAGATTTCCTTGACCACGGCTCCAGTGTTAGTATTGCCATCAGCTTCAGGTTCGTATACCTCTTAATGGGATGTCTCGAGGGCAGGCAATGATTGTGTTCTAATATAGGAAGGTATAGTGATTGCGTGATAGCTATAATTTTCGGAAGTGTATAAGGGGATATCATTTTGAGGTTAAGCAAGCAGGGGTATCTCCTGCGAGTTGTCCTGAGGTGTGTGACCCTTATGTTGATATGTAGTAAGCTCTCTCTATCACCCGCTTGCTTCGGAGCGTGCTATTGCGTGAAGCGGAAAGGGACAGCGGAATCTAAGGCCACACCTGACAGGGAAAATAAGGATTAGATATTTCGTCAACCACCACTTAAGCGCGATTCGCTTATCTGTTGAAAAGAACCATCTAGACATTAAACCTTTAGGGCATATGACTAGTAAGGTAAATCAACCTATCGTATCAACGAGATGCAAGAAAAAGAAAATTAGCAGGCTATGAAAGAAAAGAATTTCTTCTCATCTACCTTTGTCTCAATCATGGGCGATTGAAGCGAATACAATAAAAGAATTCAAGGAAGGGTTCCCCCAGCAAAGGCATCTCGACTGCTTCCAAAATTAGGTCATCGCATTACTGTAAATGATGTATATTGTAATCTGAGTTTAGATCGCTTGTGGGAGTTGGTATGACTATTACAATGGTGGATGCGAGATTTGCATTCAATTTGAGGGTTAGATGGTTTGGGTCATATGAGCTTATGAAGGATCTAGTTGAATCTCGCCACAGTATGGTGGTAGTGATAACGTATGGGCATTGTGAGTTATTGTTTGTCTTGATCTTTGGATTTGATCCAAGTGGGGGAGTCCGCTAATGATAAGTTGATTACACGATTATGTGTTGTACTGGTTTCGGTGCGAGGTATATTGGTGAATTAGTTATGACCTGCAGAGGTGGAGTCTGGGAATGACTCGAGTAATGGAATTTCTTCGATACAGGTTGTAATGTACTTTACGGATAATGGAATTTATTGAATGATTAAGTTGTACTAGTAAGTGTAGTATGTGCAATGTATGAGTGTGCCTGTTGCTTCAAAGGTGTGGATTACTTTCCTAGTATGTGGTTTTCAAGCGGGGCCAGGTCATTCTGTCTTCCTGGTCAGTGTAATTGAAATTGGCGTAGAGTGGATGACTCTCGATAATGGTTCTGTCGGATTCAAGGTTATACGTAGCAATTGAGGATCTTCAAGGTGTGAATTGGGCCAGAACTGAGATTTACGTTGAGGGTGTCAAGACTTGTGGCATTTCGATGGGTTCTACATATTAGTATCAAGAAGGTGAAGGTAATGACTTTAAATTCGCAGGAAGTATCTTCAGGGTAAGTAGTTCTAATGTGGTGCTTTTGGGGATATCTGAGAGAGTATTCAGCAACTTATGAGCCTTAGACGGTATATCCTTATGCCCGGGTTTCGTGTGGTGAGTCTGGATTGAGAATTGCGGTATTATGGAAAAAAGAAGTATTAATTTGAAGGTGAGTAAGAAGGAGCTTGAATAAATAGGACAACTTGGTAATAGGTCGGATCGGCAGGATAAGAGATATGATTAGTTCTGTGGTGTTACGAAGTAATGAGTTGTTACATGTGTTTCTTGGCAGTTCTCTTGGGATTTCGAGGTAGTTGTCCAGCGTCCGTAGCTTCTCCATTTCCCTTCCTTCATTTAGTATTTAGTGTTTTGTTCCGAGACACTGTATTATGACATTAGCAATATTAGTATTACTCTTAGATGCTCGTGACCTGTTGGCTCCGGATCTTGGGAATGGTTGTAGACTATTTAGCTTGTTTTGTTTTGCTTAAAAATTTAGAGATTTATAAAAATTTATGAAATGTTGATAATGATTTTGAGAAATCTTATTAAAGGGAATGTGTAATTATGTGATAGTGGCTAGCCTAGTTCCACGATAGGCGCCATCACGGCCAAATAAGATTTGGGGTCGTTACAGTTGCCACACCCGAGTGTAGGTTATACGTAGTCATGACTACGGTCCTGACGTTTAAAAATACTTATTTGAAGCAATATTCGATTATTCCGAGTTTTGAAGATTCTACTCTAAAAAGGGTTTGTCTTTAACCTATAGGATATATAGAAGGTTGTCTAAGATTAAGTTCATGAATCTAAAAGACTAATGTTTGTGCTATGGCCATATTTTAGCCCAATTTATCATTTACCCCTTTTGACCAATCCTAATTATGGATAATTTTTGCAAGAAGGGTAAGGCTACACAATTCAATTACAAACATGCTAACAATGAAAGGATTGCAAAAAAAGGTCCAAAACAAAATTATTAATTCGCAAGTCTAAAACTACAATCATCATATTCAGCTATTGTAAAGAAACTATTTAGGAAGAGAGCACCTATATACTTTAAGATCCTATTAAATTTGAAGTAGAAAACGTAAAAGTGATTTACAAGGATTTTGGTAAAAAACGAGTTTCTCGACAGTAAGAAAGAGCTGAATTATGGACAGACTTAATCAGTTTTTTAAATGGCTAATTTGTCGTTTTTCTTTTAAAAGGGGAACATCTAGTGTCTTTTCTTCCAAAATTTAACTCCATATTGGGATTTCGCGGAAAAAGATCACGATTTCAATGCTGTTAGAAAATGAGGATACTGATGGTAGGAAAATACCTACTAATATTCATATGACATTCTGTTTCTAGAGGTCCCTATCTATAAAACAAATGTGAAAAAGTTCAAAGTAACAAGACTTGAGATTCTAAAAATTCAAATCAAGGTCTAATTGCTTGATCCGAAATTTCATAAAAAGAAACTGCACACATATTAATTTGTGATGCTATGATGCAATAGGATAAATATATACAGTCCAGTTTTGTTTTACAAATGTCCATAAAAAGATACAAAGAAAAGAACATGTACATAGGCGAATTTTACCTTCTAAATGGTTATTCTACTTCTAATTACTTTAACTTCAAAAATAGTGAATCTGCTCAAGCCTCTTAGTTTGCAGGGTCCAGCACCTGCATTTTTATCACTTATTCTATAAAAAAAATCAGAACAGATTTGTGCATCTTTAGGGGGTGGATCTGACCATTAAAGGGGTCAGATTCGTTTCTCTCAGTGCTGTTAAGAACATGAACTTGTTACATGATCTCTAAATGTACAAAACTACTGATTTAACAAGCCTTCACATACATTCACATATAAGATCCATAAAATCAAGCAATGAATTTGAACATCACCCAATAAATTCAGCAGCAAAACGAAACAGAGATTTTGAATCTAACAACTTCATTTATGGTAGAGTGTTACATACCTCAAAAGGTAATAAAAATGACAGAGAATGCAACCTTGACCAATAAAGGTCAAGATACCAAGAAGTTGTTGAAGCTTAAACACAACAGCAAAAAGACCAGCAGCAAACCAGCAAGAATACCTAGGGATAATAGGTTGAATAAACCAGATTTTTGAATGGAGAATCAACAAGAAAATCAGTTTTTCCCAAGAAAAGCCATAACCAAAAGGTGACCAATCTTTATGATGTTTTTGTACAAAAGTTTTTGTATTTTTCAGTGTTTTCTATTTTTTCATCCTTGTGGTGTATTTTCAGAGTGGTATTTCTGTGTGTGTGTCTGTTTTTCAGAGGTAAAGGTCTGTCAAAGTGCCCTAGGCTGCTGAATATCCTAGTCTATTTATAGGGACTTTTAGGGTAGCATCTTTAGAGAATATACCTTATCTCTTTAGGCTGAAATAGTACAGGTACAACTGTCCATCCTTATCCTATTGGACAGATGTACCCTCTTTTAGAACATTCCTATATTTTCAGCCCTTATTCCTTCTTAAGAATTACTGTTTCACACCTAAAATAGCTGATTTTCTGATATTTCCTAATTCTAGAAGTTTCTTGGGGTGTTACACCCAAGAGTCTTCAATTGTAATTCCTAAACTAACCCTTAATACCCTTAGAATTACCCTTTTGGTTAATCAAGGTTAAAAGGTTAGGTTATTTATCAAGTGTAAACTAATTCCATTCTAACTTAGTTGATTAAACTAATAGCTAAACCTTTAATGAAGTTGGAAGCCAAATCTTCTTTAAGAAGTGAGGTTAGATAGTAATTAATTTAGGTTAGTTAGTCTAGATCCTTATACTTAGTTAATGTCTTATCTTAGTTGCCAATTTAAGCTTAAGTAGCCAAGTGTAATTGACTCCTAATTAATTTACTCATAATTACTTCATCCATTAATCTTAGGTGACTGACTAACATTAGATTGACCTATACTGAAAATCAGTGGTTAACATATGAACTTTAGGCCAATTATTTTTTAGAAAGATCTAATTAATGATTAATTAATATTAAGGTTGAAGTCTATTGACTAAACATGAGTTATTTACAAAGGAAAATCAGTCATGAAAAACAGAAATTAAAAATAATCGAGTCATATAAACCTTTAGTCCAATTTAACAACAATAGTTGGTATAAATGCATGAAGTATTAGATTAATTAAACAGGATTAAGTAGTGAAATTCATATCATTCTAATCTACCATTCCAGCATTCTTAGACATGTGGGTTTACATCAAATTATAACTAATCAACTTATTAATTTGTCTTAAGCAAAAACAGAAGAAAAGGATGAGATAGATCAGAAGAAGAAGAAAAATTCTGGAAGCTCTAAACATGAAAGGGGGTTATGAGCCTAAGTACATACTATCAATTCAAGATTTAAAAAAACCAGCTAGGAAAACTAATTAGAAACAGGCTATGGAAAAGACCCAAACCCGCATGAATAGATAACTCTCACCAAGAGCTATCGATTCATGTAGGTGTGAGCCATTGGGAGTCTTCGAATCAGCAGGTAGATAAAATTAAGGGTTTTCGTTTCCTAGATCTGAAATTGAATCATTTTGGGTGGTCTTTTGGGAAAACTAATGTTAGGAGGTGGTTGAGGGGATGAAGGAGATTAACTGGTAAAAGTTTGGGGCTGTTTGGTTGAGCTCCGCCACTGGTAGGCGATTTCCGACCAGCGGAGCAAGGTGGGAGATGGCAGAATCCGGTGGGGGTTGGAGAGACAAACGAGAGAGACTGGTATGTGAGGGGGGGGTGTTAGACTTTGGCATATGGGGTAGGGGTGGAGTTCGGACACTTATATATTAATGGGTTGTTGAGTTCCCAGCCGTTAGATCAAAATAGATCAACGGTTATGATCATTTCATTAATCAAAACGGGGTCGTTTGAAGGGGTAACGGGCTGGCCGGGTAATGGGCAATTGGGTTGGGTATTTAGGTGTTATAGAGGCAGGTTTTTGGGCCTGGGCAAGTTAGCCCAGGTCCGATTTTAATACTTTTAGGCTCAATTAACATTAATTAGTTTAATTAACACTAATTCTAATTAACCTTAAAATATGTAATAACCAATTTTGACTTTATTTTTGTGTAATTATAAACTAATTGTTGAGTTGATTAAAAGTAACACCATTCAACTTAATACCTATGTCATTTAAAGAATAAATTTTACAATTTTGTTAGAAAAACGATTAAATTGAGAAATTAACCATTAATTCTACCTTATGTCAAGTAATCACATTTTGTTATTATTTATTTCAACCAATTACACATAATATCTTAATTAACTCTAATTCTAATTTTTACCTAATTAAAAGGGAAAATTAATTAATGGTGGATTAAAAAGTGAATTTATGAATTAGCATTTGCAATTTTGAAGAATAAATTTGTAATTTTTCAAATGATTGAGGTCATGCAACCTTAAATAATTCATAAAGATAAAAAGTCAATTTATGGTTATGCAATGCAAAATTAATTCACAAATAGCACCGGAGTTCAATAAAAGTTAATAAAACTAATTAATTTATTGACTTTTGTAGGAATATATGGTAGGTAAAAAATCACATGCTCACAGGTGGAATACTATGAAGTGGGATCTGTACATGGTGTTTATTGACCTAGAGAAAGCTTACGATAAAGTCCCTAGGGAGGTCCTTTGGAGATTTCTGGAGGTTTAAGGCTTTTCGGTAGCATACACTAGGGTGACTATGGACATGTATGATTCAGCTAAGACTCAGGTTAGGACAGTGGGAAGATACTCGGAGCATTTCTCGGTTGTTATGGGATTATACCAACGATCTGCGCTCAACTTGTTCTTATTTTCCTTGGCGATGGACGCACTATATTCAAGGGGAGGTTCCATGATGTATATTATTCGCTATTGATATAGTTATATGGATGAGACACGAGACTGTGTTAACGAGAGGTTGGAGGTTTGGAGGCAGACCCTTGAGTCTAAAGATTTCAAGTTGAGTAAGACAAAGATAGAATACTTGGAGTGCAAGTTCAGCGACGTGACGAAAGAATTGGACATGGACATGAGGCTTGATTCATAAAGCATCCCCAAGAATGGAAGTATCAAGTATCTTGGGTTAGTTATCTATGGGAATGAGGAGATTGACGAAGATGTCATGCACCGTATATGGGTAGGGTAGATGAAATGGAGGTTGCCATCCGGCGTCTTGTGTGACAAGAATATGCCACCAAAACTTAAAGGTAAGTTCTATCGAGCGATAGTTTGACCAACCATATTATGTGTGGCAGATTGTTAGCCAGTCAAAAATTTCCATATCCAGAAGATGAAGGTAGTAGAAACGAGAATTTTGAGATAGATGTGCGGGCATACTAGGTTGGATACGATTAGGAATGAAGATATTCGAGTGAATGTGGGCGTGGTTCCCATGGAAGACAAAATGTGGGAAGCGATGCTAAGATAGTTCAGGCACATGCAGAGAAGAAGCCTAGATGTCCCGGTAAGAAGGTGTGAGCGATTGGTTTTGGCGGGTATAAGAAGAGGTAGGGGTGACCTAAGAGTAATGGGGAGAGGTGATCATGCAAGACATGGCGCGACTTCAGCTTAGTGAGGACATGATCCTTGTGTCACGACCCGAAATCCCACCCTTCATGCCGTGACTGCGTCTAACGTTGAACCCTCTAGACAAGCCAACGTGCACAAATCATCTAACTTTTGTAACCCAATTCGACAGTAGTAAAGAAAATACCTTTAAAAATATTAACAGAAATAACAAAATACTTCAGAATTTTAATAACGGAAATGTAATAGAAATTCAAAAATACAAAGTGAAATAGTAAAATACATAGCGTCGCATAAGCCCAAAACCGAGGTGTCACAGCTCACGAACTCTCTAGAGAATACTAAATACAAGGTCTGAAAGAAGAAATATGTAATTGTCTTGAAATAGGAGAAAAGGTAAGACAATAAGGAATCCAAAGGCAGGAGAGACACCAAGGCCCACGAACGCCAGCAAGTATACCTTGAAGCTCTGGGTGGACTGAAGGTGACTCCCTCAATGCGGTCCACTAGGTCCGAATGCGGGATCTTCACAACATTAAGAAGTGTAGTGTATCATCAGTACAACCGGCCCCATGTACTGAGTAAGTGCCGAGCCTAACCTCGGCCGAAGTAGTGACGAGGCTAGACTTGACAATAACGATAACCTGTCCTATTCTACAGCAGGTAACAGGGACAAGACAAGGCAAGAAATAAGCAGACAAGTAAGGGATACGGGAGAAGTAAAGGGGGGACAAGTGAGATGAAGTAGTTAAATTGAAATATAGGGGTAAACGAGAAAGGCTTTAACAGAATTTTTAATGAAATAAATGTAAATGCCAGAAAAATAATAATGGCACGGCATCACCCTTCGTGCTTTTACTCTCGTCCTTACTATGCAAAATATGATGTAGTCAATGTGAATCATGGCACGACATCACCCTTCGTACTTTTACTCTCTTCCTCACAATGCAATGTACAATGTAAGGCAGTATAAATCATGGCACGACATCACCCTTCGTACTTTTACTCTCTTCCTCACAATGCAATGTACAATGTAAGGCAGTATAAATCATGGCACGACATTAACTTTCGTGATTATAATTAATGTGAATTATAGAACCGCATCACCCTTCGTGCTTTACTTTCTCTCTCTCACGATGCAACGTAATCAAATATCATGGCACGACATCACCCATCGTGCTTTGCACTCTTCCTCACCAAACAATGACAGTTATAATGGTAAGGAATACAGCATAGTGGAAATACAGTTCAATATCACCCGGCAAGGGGAAAACATCAATCAATTTCACAACAAGTGCCCGGAAGGGGTCTCAACTATAACCAATCATTTCAAATATATCCTTAACAGTTGGGCTTTCAATCAAACCAATACATCATAGGTTCATCAACCAATATTTCCAACAATAACGGCTTCCAAGTAGAGACAAGTTCATAATATAACGAACATGGAAGTAGTAATAAGATTTTTATCAAAATAGACTCACGGTATGATTGACACACAATGAGTAGGTACTCGTCACCTACCTATGCATTGCACATGATAAACACTTAGCACATAGCATACAATACCTATTCCCTCACCAAAGTTAGGCAAGACACTTACCTCGGGTCCAAAAATGCAATTCAAGCTTGTAATACCGCCTTTCCTCTCGAATCCGACTCTGAAACGATAATATCTAATCATAATCAATTTAATAATATTAATATTGACTCATTACTACAATCCCATAGCCTAATTATACAATTCCTAGCATTCTTCCAAAATTTCCAAAATTTGACCCCGGGCCTGCTTGGTCCAAACACGAGGCTCGGACCAAAACCCGATTACCCATACCCCCACGAGTTCACATATATAATTTTTTTTGAAATCCGACCCCAAATTGGGGTTGAATTACCCAAAATCTCATAAACCCTAACTCTACCCAAAACCCCTAATTTCTACTTTGATTTTGGGATTTTAGGCCTAGATTCTAGTGATTAGGGAAGGGAAGTGGAAGAAATTGATGTTAGAAACACTTACCCAAAAGGCTATGGAGGAAGAATTGGCTTGGAGGTCTTCAATGGAGGTTGGAGAAGAAGGAGGAGGTGAAAAATTGTGAAATCCCGTGTAGAGTATTCTGTTTTTGACCTTTAATTAACTGGGCGAAATTACCTTCTGCGATCGTAGAAGAGGAGTTGCAATCGCGGATTAGAGCTTAGCTGGCCCTATGCGATCGCAGGAAGACGTATGCGATCGGGGAACACTGGGACATCATTTTATACGATCGCGCGTCGAAGGGATGCGATCGCGGAAGAGACCTGGCTAGACGTCTGCGATCGCAGACGAAACTATGCGATCACGGAGAACAAGATGCGATCGCATAGTGCAACCCAGCTACCCCTTCACCCAAGCTTACGCGATCGCGAATCAAGGGCTGCGATCGCAGTGAAGGAAACACCAGACACCAGAAAATGAACCAAACACCAGAGTTTTAACACTTTACACACCACGTTAGCTATCTGAAACTCACTCGAGCCCTTGGGACTCGAAACCAAAAACACACACGACTCTCAAGTCATCCTACGGACTTATTCAAGCTTTTAAATCACCTAAATATCATCAAAATCAATGGATTAAATCCCAAAACTCATAGAATTTTCTCAAAACTTCATAAGGTTCAATTATTCCAATTTTGATCCGAAACACGTCATTTCAATTTCATTTTACACCAAATTTCACAGATAAGTCACATAACATATATTAGACATGTTCCGGGATCCGGAAACATAATACGGGCCCGGTAACACGGTTTTCACATCAATTATCATTTTCAAAAACCTCTATTATTTTCAGAAAATAATTTTCTTTACAAATTCATTTCTCGGGCTTGGGACCTCGAAATTCGATTCCGGGCATACGCCCAAGTCCTATATTTTCCTACGGACCCTCCGGGACCGTCAAACCACGGGGGTCCGGGTCCATTTACCAAAAGTGTTGACCAAAGTCAACTCTATTTTATTAATTATTATAAAATTCCATTTTCATCAAGTTTTCACATAAAAGCTTCCCGACAATACGCCCGAGCTACGCACACATATCAAGGTGAGATTAACGGAGGCTTTCGGGGCCTCGGAACATAGATTTAGTCAAATACACACAGGATGACCTTTTGGGTCATCACAATCTCCACCTCTAAAACAAACATTCGTCCTCGAACGGACATAGAAAAGTACTTGAGTCCGAGAAAAGATGGGGATAATGACTCCTCATATTGGACTCGGACTCCCAAGTAACTGCCTCGGCAGGCTGACCTCTCCACTGAACACGGACCGAAGGATGACTCTTCGATCTCAACTAATGGACCTGCCTAGCTAATATGGCTACCGACTCCTCCTCATAAGTCAGATCCTTGTCCAACTGGACA